>JANBPU010000065.1:0-79107 GCA_027575805.1 Mycoemilia scoparia | reverse complement strand
TATTATTATTATTATTATTATTATTATTATTATTATTATTATTATTATTATTATTATTATTATTATTATTATTATAACAATTAATAGTGATAAACAATGCAAAACTTTTTTTCTGCTATTGCTTCTCTGTATTTAACACACATACGCACAAGAGAAGGTCACAAGGCAATACGGTCATTGTTGTCTTGTACATTATGCAGAAACATCTATTTATAGGAGTTTTCTTGGCTGTGGATAATATGTACGTATGTGGGCGATTGTCAAGAAAGCGACCCACCAAATATTTTCTAGTATAGAAGATGGGAGTGGTAGTAGCAGTGGCCTGGTCTATGGAGAGATTTTTCTTTGGGACCAAATATGGATCATTATTTTTGAAGGGCTAAATGTATACTATACTGAGCGTGTGTGGCAAAGCATTTATCAATGGTGGCAATATGGGATGGCAAATATGCATGATGAAACTGGCCTACTAGCAAAAATTAGTAACCCTTCAAAAATAATAATCCACATGTATTTATTGGCCAGAATAATAATTAGCCTCGTGTATATAAAACAACAAAAGCAATTAAAGTCATATGGCCATATGTCCTCCCTTTCCTACATTAGCGATAGACAGACAGAGAAAATCCAAAGAGAGGGATGAGAATACCCGATCGAGTTGAGTGGAATTGTGTTGTACCAAGCCAGATAGATTCCAATACATGTGTGTGGGTTTGAGGGCTCAGCGCATACATATGAAACTGTGATTTGCATTTATATTGGAATTCGTATTTGTAAGCACTGGCTATAGGTTGCATGTTATGTTTGGAATAGAATATAAGCAGATAATAAGGCGGGCATATATTGGGAGACACGTCAAGGCTTTACTTCTTTACTACAGCCTTCTACAATCACTATAATCATGCAAAACAACGCCTCTTCCCTGAGTTTATCGAGATCTGGTGTGTGCAGACAGTCATTTATGCAAGCCAGTGTATTTGAACGCATCTGCGTGCATGAGAATTATTTTCTATATCGGGTACTTTGATATATATGTTTGTCTTGAAAATTTGTTGAGTATTTTTGTCGGTGTTTTAAGTGCCATTTTAGAAAGCTAGAGGGAGAGAGAGAGCAAATCACCTTGCCATCCTGATATGATACGGCATAGGTTGTTGTGGTGGCAGTAGTAGTTTAGTCCCCTCGTCTGTATACAAATACTAGGATACGGGCATTTTTTGGAGTCCATTTATTAGCATTGTTATTACGGTTACTAGGCTAATAAAACTAGTATGGTGGCTAATAGTTGAACCATAAAATGACATTAGCTATTTCTAAGCATTTATAGTGCCAGGCCGATAGCTAACGAGCTTGCTTAATTAAATATACTTTTTCCCGGCCCTATTAATGAAATATGTTTGTATAATAATATATGTGGTCTGTGGCCACTCAATAGCCATTCAGGCTCATTCTATTGCCGGGACACACATATTGGCTATTGAAAAATCACGTTTGTTTAAAACATACTATGCATGCAGCATGCCAAAGACTGCTTTGTCCTATTTTGCCCCTTTGACTTTGTTGACAGGTGGACCTTGCATTTATATATATATATATAATATACCCTTGATGGCTCATTCATAGGGTCCACATACGCGAATGAGTTAATATGCTAGAAAGAATCCAAGATATGTGAATGGCCTGATAGTAAGTGACAAAAACTTTCTATAGCTGAAAATATTGGCTTTGACCCGTTGGCGATTCCCTGCTTCCCGCTGCTGATGTTACATAGCCTAGTCAAGCACCAGGTTGGAATTTGGTTTTTTCTTGTTTAAAGCAGTGTGTGTATGTGTGTGTGTGTGTGTCAGCATTCTTGTTTCCATTGCCTGTTCTTTCTGTATTGTCAGTTTTTCTTACTAATCAGTCATATAATGGCTGTGTGTGTGTGGGTTCCTATCAAATGTTCCATGTTTTTGATTAACAACTTGAAGTTTGCAAAAATTAATTCATAAACATTGATGGCGATTATTTTTGGAGGGTGGCTATTAGCTAATGAACTGTGGTTACCCATTTGACTGGGACTGCCCCTATAACAATAATAGTAATAGAGCAGACACTTTTATCCCTAGGACTTTTGTAGCACCCCACATCACACTAAATTACACTATAATTTGCTCCTGTTGCAAGCATTGAGCAACAGCAGCAAAACTATTTGCTTGCTTGTTATTATTTATATATTCCAATTTTTGTACTTGTTTGGCTTGTTTTCCTCAACAGTTATCTCAGCCACTATTTAATATACCAAACATCAAAAGTCAGGAGATCCGGGCACACAAACAAGTTTTAGTCAGCTTTAGGTAAGTAATAACAATGGGCCCAACAATTCTTTCTTGGCTATCTTTTGGGTAAGCAGTGTATGTGGATGATTATTTTTGAAGAGCCAGTTTCATCACAAAAACATGAGCGATTATTTTCTGAAGAGCTAAAAGCAGTCTATATATGGATCATAATTTTTGAAGTGAGAATGGTTATAGGGGAAATCCCAGCCAAACGAGTGACAAACTCTTCAAAAATAATCTCCCATATGACTATATATTTATCAATGACAATATAGGCGGGCCAATACTCGTGCCCTGTGTCCTCCTGGGGTTTATATTCCCCCAACTATTCTTGCCATCCACACGCACGCACGCACACATAAGCACAAAATGCATTTTTATCAATGCCACAGCTCTCGTTGTTGTTGCTAATCTGGCATATACCCACCCAGATTGCCCTCTCGCTCCTTCCTTCATTCATTCCTAAACTGTTTAAGCTAAACTGGATATGCGTGGATGTTTGTGCTTGTGTGTACTGATAGGTGTAATGCTCGATTGTAATACGTAATTATGCTGATGCCCTTTTTCTACCCATTTTATTTTTATCAACATCTCCCCCATTTCCCAGTCCCGCTGCGATCCATGGCTGGTTTGGATTACTCAGGGTACCCCAGATTTGTTATTCTTGCTACGGCTGATGCCACTGTATTATCAAAACTTACAATTTGTTGCATGACAGGTGGAATTCTTTCTTTACTCATCATCCAAAGAACCACCCCCACATTCCAACGGAGAACCAGAGTGAAAGACAGAGATACACAGGCAAAAAGATTGTTGTCATGTATGTAAATCATCATCTGGCTCAAGTCAGTGGTCCTTGCCAATCTGTTGCTGCTTCTGCTATGCCATCCTGCCTGTGTTCCTGCTGCTGCTGATTCTTTCGGCTGTGTACAAACAGCTCTCACTCACTCACTCAAAAACTATCGCACATACGCCTACCTGCACACGCATATTCGCAGATTCTAGCGATGCACGATTAAGTATGCGCGAATGTGGCGGGTTGGTTTTGTAACGGCCTGTGGTCATTGGTGTAATGCTAAGTGTGGTGATGGCTCTATTGCAGCATTGCGTGGCTTATGCCACCTGCTTTACTTCACATCCCACACCCTGGCCTTTTATGCTGCTACTTCTGCCAGATTTGGTTTGTGGATCGCCTTGGTTTCCAACTCTATGTCCCCCCTCTCCCAACCACCCCCTCACGCACTTTCCGTCCGTTTTTTCTGACTGGCTGGCTATCTTTGCTTTGAATGTCCATTGAGTTGTTTCCAGATAATGTGTGCGCAGCCCTTTGTCATGGCCGCGAAGCTTGCTTACAAGCCCCATATCACATGATGCTGGGGTCTCATGCTACCCCCTCTAGCCGGAGTAAACTATCGCACCCCCCCTCTTTTCGCTGCCATTTCAAGCTATATACACCCATAGCTACACCTATGCTCGCAGCCTTGTGTACATACACTGCACAGAATCGGCGCTCTCTCTCCCCCCCACTCTCTCTCTCTCTCTCTCTTTTTCCCTCCCTCACATCTCTTACATTTTCATTTGCTGTTAGCCTATTTATTCTTGACAACGCTCTCTGCCAAGATTACAATCATCGTTTCTAGCATTGGTCTTGTACAATTTATATAGATTTGCCCGAGCCTATATGTTTATATAAAGCCCATCGTCTCATTTATGCACGCTGTCCTAATTAATACACTGTCATTTTTTAGCTTTTACGGATAAATTTGCTTTACTAGCAACCATATCTTACTTATTGACTCCATATTTTGCTCATTATTTCCTTTCCTCTCTTCTATTCAATCTTTTATATTCTATATTCAATCTTTTCATTAGACCTTTACTTTTAATTCCCTCTGTCAATCACCACCGCCATATCACGCATCTGTTATCCTGCTTTGGCACACACACACACAGGCTTATTCTATCATCCAAATTGAAGTGGGATTAAACATACCTAAAGCAAGCCAGTCAGTTTTGTGAGTTAGCAAAGTCCCTTTCATAGCGCCACCCTGGTATCATAGGGCGTTGATATAGCATCGTCATCATACACACACGCTTTGCACACGCGGCGTGTAAACCATAAAATCACAGACGAAAGTCTGATCAATTGAGAGTTGGCTGACACACATTGGTAAGCTTCACCATCATTATTTGCATAACAAAGGCATTTTCATAGTGGCCAGATAAAGCACTTGATAGCCTCGTGACATTGTTTTTATCCATGTGTTTTCAATATTTTGCTGCTGTTGCTATTGCGCCCTTTTATAGTCAGATATTCGTGCTCTGTGGCCGAAGTTGGCTGGTCGCTGTTGTTATTGTTCCGTCTATACTTTAAGGCCAAGGCCCGTTTCACAACAACAATAACAACAACTCTGGCATACGATAGGTGACTCCAACCAGCATAATCCAAAAACAAAACACATCAACCTCTCAGGCCGTTTGTTGTATAAAAGCAAGCTACTGCTGGTAATGGAACAAGATCTACAAAGTCTGTCTAGAAATTCATCTGATACAACACCAAGCATCAACCCTAACAACAAAAGCTTCCACCATCTTCAGCATTCTACATCCTCCTCATCGTCTTTCGACCACCACAGCACCAGCAGCAGGCCATTCCAGCAGCAATACAAACCTCACAGGGGGGAGCTTATTGGTGAATCGGAACCACCAAATAAAGGCAAGTCATATTCCAATACTACTGTAGTAACAGCGCAATTCTAGGGTATTCCTTTTGTTCCTATCCTCCGAATTTTTCTTTCTATCCACGACACCCCTCCCCACGCATTATTGTAATAGAGTCCTTGAATCATCACCATATGATGGTTCTACTGCCAACTGGATAGCCTTACCTCCAACCCCCGCGCCGTTGGTATTCATTTGCATTCCCAGCCATCGACATCTCCCCTCCACCTGCCAACTTCTTGTGTATAGGTAGCACATCTGCGTATGTGCGATTATACACACACTCTTGCTGAGACAAAAGTATGTTCCCTTTATCATCAATGAACCTAATATCTCTGAGTTTGTGGTACCCCATTTCGAGCCTTATAAAGTCCACTATGCAGCACAGCACAGCCACAGCAGCCTTATATCCAGCGCTCCCTTCTCACACATTTCGCACATGGAATTCCCTTTATTTTGATCCCATTGACACAATAGCTCGACCTCAACCCCCTTTCTTTCCAGCCAAAATCTCTGTTCTGATATTATTCTGTTCATCAGGCCATGGGCAGCACCTTTTCCACAATGCCCCTTACTCAACGCAGCATATCTTGTTTTTGGCTCTGTAGCAACAGCCACATAATGGTTTTTGCTGCCGCAGACTTTTGGGCCCCCTTCTGTATGTCTGTTGCAGATTCCACACCCTCTCTTTCTTTTGCACATTTCCCGTCCTCCCTTTCAGCATATGCATGTACTTTTCTCTCACACAAACCCCTCCCTCCTACTGTGAAACCCCAATGAGCCTGCTCTCTTATTATCTACTACATACAGTCTAAAATACATGGCTCCATTCAAAGCCTTTTGACCTGTGTTCCTTTCTTTACAATTTGTTTCTATCTCATACGCGCACACATATATACTTCCATTTTTAAATCTATTATATACTATACCATACTATATTGCACTATACTATATTTCTCTTGCCCCTTGCAAATCCTTGACCCTCAATTATCTCTCTTTTTTGTATCGCAGTATTATTGCTGTAATTGCTTGTTAGCACCCACCCCAGCCATCATATAATACTGATCATATATACACACTATTTCCAGAAACTAATGACAAAAACACCACTAACCACATACATTTGTGTCTTTATATTAAACTTCCCATATCTCGATACAACGACGAAAACCCACTCATAATCACTCGTTATTTTTGCCATTACCTTGCAACCAACTCACCACAGTAGATATCAAAAGAGAGGAAGTTTACGACCAGGAAAAATCGCTAGAGTTAGACGGCGACTGTCATCCTGTTGTATCTTTTAATAGCACCAACGCCGGAGAGCTAGCTAGCATTTCCTCTACCGGCCTTTTTCCATCTATAATAGCCACCACAGCCACAATAGAGTACTATAATAATAACTCCAGATCCAGTATATCTTCCACTGCCACTACTACTACTACTACTACTACTACTACTGATATAAATACCGCTAGCGTCTATTATCGCTCATCGTCAAATATGGATCTGACACCCGAACCTTCGACCTCATACATGGATTACAGAGACAATGAGCAAAAAAGGGATGAAGACCATCAGTCATCAACGTCTCCATCTGGGAAAAGACCAGTAAACTCGTCAAAGCGGGCAGCTCAGAACCGTGCGGCACAAAGAGCATTCCGTCAGCGACGAGATCAATATATAAAGTCTTTAGAACGAAAGGCAGAAACCTGTGACAGAAACCAGCTTCTATTGAGGCAATATCACCACAGAATACTCGTACTTGAGCATGAAAACTTTTATATGCGAAAGTGTTTGGGCTATCCAACGGAAAATTTGACCGGACGACTTGTATCTGATATTGTATCTCTTACCTCGACATACCCACCCAGACTCATTAGTGCGCCCCCCGAAGTCGAGGTTGATCTCACCAGGTCCAATTCTGGTCCTCGGTATACTGCACCCCTTCCTCCACCACAGCCATCACCTGCAGCAAGAATACCATCGACAGGCATACCCCCACCCTCACCTGGTCCGCACCAACCACCACCTCCAGCACAGTCACAGCAACCAGAGACAATGGGACCACTGCTACCCCAACCCCCACATCCACCACCACCACAGCAACAACAACAGCAGCAGCAGCAGCAACTTGTCACAAACCTGCATAATAGTCCCATGGATCGTACAAATAACTCTGATCGCATGGCTTATCATATTCGTCAGCAGCAACACTACCCTGGAGAACTTTCTCCAAACAAACGTAGAAGGCAAGAAACCACCAGCATACATCAACAGGTTCAACCAGTGACAGGGTTTACTACCCCAATGAGTGTAAGCGGGTCCAAAGGCGTTGCTGACCAAGATGTTCCACCACTATCATCGCCAATTCCACAGAATGGCCGTTGTTCGTACCCTCCCCCACTGCCACAACCCCCGCCTTCGCACGGCGGCTCGAATGCCAATTACGCAGATACGCACTTGGGAAGGCAGCACCTGGCATTTTCATCCAAAAAGGGATTGGACAAGTTGGCAAATGCGGTTTCGGTCAATGAAAAGGCACGTATGGACCTTGAGTCGTACAAGGCCAAGCAGCAGGGGTGGTACCAGCATGATAATGGCCCTTGGGATGAGAAAAGGCGCCAACAACAGCAACAGCAGCAGCACTATGACCAAGAATACCAACGATACACGCCCCAAAATCAACGGCATCATCACCATGCGTCTTTGGGTGGTGGCGAAAAGTTCAGGAATGTGATGGTCCCAACAGCTGCAGCTGCAGTACCAGGTAGCATAGCTGTGCATAGTGCTGATGTAACAAAGGCTGCTGGACAAGGGGACACTTCAAATGATTCTCCACGTGCATTGGGAGACAATCACAGACGTCAGGCTTCAGAGCAACAGCAGCAATTACATGCTGGCATCCTACCTCCATCACAGCCACGACTTGTAAAAGATGAATCACCAAACAAGCTTCCGCCAATATCACAACTCAAGCTTCCACCTGGAGCGCAGACCCCTCATCATCCTGGGCCAGAATCTTCTGGTAGATCTCCACTGTACCACAAGACCATTGGTAATAGTGGGGGCGAGTCAAGCATGCTGCTTCCTTCTCAAGGTGGTGCTCGTGGTGATAATAATAATAGTAACAACAGTAATAATAGCGTTATATCGTCAGCAAGAGGAGTGAATGTCCGTCGGCCATGGGAATAACGCGATAGTAATATGTGTAAAAACCAATAAAAACAACGCTTTGTCAGCAGTGTAGTAAAGAGAAAGAGATTTTCAAAGAAACATTCTGGAGCTCCATACATACATACATACATACCCACCCACAAAACATCAACACATCTAAAAGTTTATTGTTATTATAATAATTCTAAAAAGAAGCCGAAGGTAGTAATAGTTAGAGTGTTTTTAGTGGACGAGTATATGACATAAGGCCTGCAGTAGTACTAACATCAGCAAAGACAAGTGTGCTGCTGCTGCTATTGTTCAAAGTAAAGGAACATGCAACAACGTAGTAGTGGTTCGGGAATATCACCATCAACATCTATAAAAGATTATACAATTATAGTACCTTCTTCTAAACTTCCCACTTCATTGGCTGTTTTATTATTACTACCATGACTATAAAAAATGTGTGGGTGCAGAAGAAACAGAAGTGAAGAGAGAATGGATTTGAGGAGGAGCATGCATATAGTAACTTTGCTTCTATAAATAATTAGCACATTTAACTGTATGTGTACCAATGTGATCCCTCTGCAAGAAAGACACCCGCTCTATATATAAAATACCGACATATATATATATATAATATCACACAAGCAATGCACATTTCAATATTATATACATTCACATATTCTTCATAATTTATTTTAGTCTAAAAATTTGTTATATCATACAAACAGTTTATGTAATACAATCAACAAAAGTTATGTAATTTGCCAAGTGGCTGCAATAATGACATCAAGTATAGGAAAACATATCAATCAAAAAACTTCATGACACAGTGGTGGCATTAAAAAACTCGATCTATTATTATTATTATTATTATTATTAATTATATAATATCAAAAAGCAGTATTAGCAATAATAAAATAATCGAAAATGCATGAACATGAGTATATATGTGTAGCAATGTTTTAATATCATCATCATCATCATCATCATCATCATAGATATTATCTACCTTGATTATATAATAATCTCCCATATCTATGATATGCCTATCAACGATCATAAGTAGAAAGGCTTAATGGTGATTTACTAAGCAGTTTCACTGCTTACTCAGCAGCAGAAAAAAAATAGCGCTTGTAGCTTTTTGGACAACTTTTGTGCTAACGATGATGGTGATGATAATAATAAGGGATGTTGTAATTTATTTTGAAGGGGCATAGTAAACAATTATGCAGGTTTTTTGTAGAATAATTTTCAGTCACCATTTTTTCCAATATATATGGGTCATAATTTTTGAAGGGTGGTTATTTACTAACAAATTGTAATGGCTCATTTGGCTGTGATTGCTGCGCCTATCGTCATTGGCCTTCAAAAGGTACCCTTCAAAAATTATTGCCCATATGGACTAGTACTAAACAAACAAACAAACAAAAAAGCAAACAAATAAATGTCAGGATATCCTTTGAAGGTTTACAAGAATAATACTCTGGATAATAGCTAATAACCTCTCAGGCTCCGGCTACTAAAACGTATGGCTTGTGGGCCGACTTACAGGGAAAGTATAAGAGTACCAGTCTGTTTCTGTGTATGTGGCATACAGCTACCTCCATAGGAGTAATAAAATGGCAGAATCTCCTTCGAAGGTGTACCAGAAGAATACACTGGATAATAGCCAATAATCTGTCAGGCTCCAACAGAAATGTATGGGTTATGGGCTGACTTGCAGGGAATGTATGAGGGTACTAATTTGTTTCCTTTTGATAGAGAACTTGTCAAATGCTTAATCATCATAGTACCAGTCTGTTTCCAATTGATGGAGAAGTGATCAAAATAAAATAGATAGGTGTTAGTATGCGGAACAAATTATTAGCCCATGATAAAATAATAAATAATAATGACACATAAAGTTAACTTTGACAGAAATTAATTCAGCAATTACAATATTTATTATATTGGTGACAACAAAATCAACAATAGAAGCAGTGGTAGTAGAATTTTTTCGGCATTTGAATTTACACTTTGCAATCGATGGTTGGTGTATTCAGTAAACAAGCAATGCTTAACCATGTAAATTTATATAAAATGTATTAATGAAGTCCACCGTCATCTTTTAATTTGTGTAATTTTCACTCTATCATTAACAACAACAATATTTTGATTATCAGAATTATTTCTATGTATCAGTACTAATTCTTTTGGATTTCAAATCTTTATTTTATCCCAGCCACCAGTCTCTGGTTTATCAACCTGAAAATTATAAATGCGTAACCTTGGCAATGTATAACCAATAGCTGTACAAATCTAACATGTGTTCAGAAAAAAAGTGGTATCTGGTGTTTATCTAAAGTATCAAATATAACCCCTGAACTTTTTATTGAAGTAGATACAGTTTCTCAGGACTATAATATGATATACTTGACCTCTATAATTTTATATGCAAATGGTGTCAAAAACTTAACATCATAAACAAACCATTTACGCTCTGTTGGAAAATCAATAAAAGTCTCAAACCCAAGACTTTAATATAACTCCATCAAAATCCTTTATGCTATTTTCCAATTTTTGATTGGTTTTGATACATAGATAGTTTGTTTGTTCAGAGTATATTCAAGAGTAGTAAAGATACTAAATAGTTGGTTTGATTCTCTCCATGGTTTTTGAGGATTTTCTATAGTTTGCTGAGAAAAATACAGTGATTTATTTCTTTGGACTTTTGGTGATCTACTATACGCATCTGCTTTTATTGTTGGGGTTTTGTGCTTGGTGTCAATTTTGACATTGGCATCGCTTCTGTACCTTCAATTAATAAAGATGAATCGGTGCCCACGTTTTTACATCGTCAAGTGGTAGTGGTTTAATGGGGTTAGGTGATAGTTGCGGAGGCTGTTGATATACAGAAACTAGTTTCTTGAAGGCCGCTTGCTTTGATTGTGTTTTGTGTGGCTGCAGAACACCCGCTCTAGAATCATCGGAATTTTTACTTGCATGGGCTGTTGCCATCAGCAGTAAATGCATAGAATCGATATCAAAAATTTGATTGTAATGAAATATCTGTTTGTATTGTTATTTATAACTTTAGACTGCAATGCTGGTATTGAAGATGGCGGTGACAAATTCCCTTGTTTGCTAATAATTCTATTTTGCAATTATAATTTCAATTGTTGTAATTCAATTAATGTTTCGGATACCATCATAAATGTGGTCAACTCCCAAATTTTCTTTGTCTTTAGACTACTGGTGCCGTTGACGTTGTAGATGATGCAGGCTCCAGTTTTTGATTGATATAACCTCCTGCATTGCATGGTTAAAAGTCACAAGGCGTTAGAAAAAATTCCGAATTTCGCTTTTATGCTCTCGGGGGTTGCTAATTATGTATTATTATACAGCCCTTGAATTTTTTCACTTTCTATATGTTGTGGTTTGATGGATCGTAGCGTTTATATGGGTAATAATTTTTGAAGGGTGAAAGTTTACTAGTAAAACTGGACATCCATTTGGCCGTGATTGCCCCTAAAATTATTGGTCACCAAAATATACCCTTCAGAAATTACTGCCTATATATTTACCAAAAAGTTTTAATACGAAATGTTGTGTATATGAACTCTTGACTTGCCTTGAACAGCTAAAAGAAACAAAAAGTTTGAAAGAATATTCTCCATTGAAGCCATTGCACGAAACAAGCAGCACCAGACCTGATGGGTGTTAAAAGTACAAAAAGGTATCAAGACGATATTCAGAAGTAAACATACCAGAGCTGTTGCATTGATTATTATTATAAAGGGTGATCAAAAGAGGAATCAGACACTTTTACGAGGGTTCAGTTCATTGCTATCAATTATTCCACTAAGTTGTCATAAACATAAAGTAAATGTGGTGCAAAACAAACTACGATTTAAAATGTTGAATTATCTAAGAGTATATTAAAAGAGAAAACAAGCAGAGGTGTATAAATCGATGGTTTGTACAGAAATCAAAAATAAAATAAAACGCAAATAAGTTTAACAAATAACTGCATCTAATGAATTATTTGTGTGTTTTTCAATGGGGAGTCGGAGAATGGAGGAGGTTGAGTGCCTCTTGGCGCCTCAGAATTTGGATTAGATGGGGTGTTGGGGCTGATATAAACCTGCCCATACCATGGCTTGTGGAGAATCTTAATCTCTCTGACAACATCGATGTCGCGTGGAGCATAAATCTTCTGGTATGCCTTGATGATGTATCTGGGTAAGATGGCCACGAAAATCGCCATTAGCAATACCAACCAGAAATTGATATTACCAAATATGATATTGCCTATACCGATGAGAGAGTAGGTTTTGACTTGGCTGGCAATGATGGTAAATGCCAGACAAACAATAATGGACAAGGCAATGGCCACCCACATAATCCAGTTCCAGGACCATGAGTTAAGACCAACAACAAGGTTGGCGCATATGACAATGGCTATCGCAACCATCGTGGAGAAATCAAATTGACCAAGGACACGGCCCGAATCATTAACAACAAATGTTTTGTAGAGGGAGACGTAAAAGGCAAAGAAACACACAAAACTTTGCCAAAACCCGTCGAGCACATAGATTAAGAAGCGGTGGTAGCGGAAGTAGACGTTCTTTATGCCACTCTTGTAAACTCCAACATAAGTCATTGCAGTCTTGTAATTAAATGGCTTGTCAACACAGCCCATGATAACTACTGGTGCGACAGTGAAGATAATGTTGTAAAGCTGTACGAACGAGTAGTCATAAAAGACGTTTGCTGAGAAGCGGCAAAATATTTGGAGCCAAAATGGCGCAATGGCCCAAATTACATTCTTGTAGAAGAATGAGAGTATCATCTCGCTCATTCTCATATAGTCGTAGAATCCGTGGACAAGGAGGAGGTTCCGCAAGTAATGGAATCTTCCGATCGTATAATCCGATGCATTGGCTGCCTGCAAGCCTTCTTCACCTGCAATGGCAACACCAATATCAGCAGCTTGGATCATGCTGACATCGTTGGCACCATCACCAATGGCCAATGTAACGGCATCAAGCCCAGTCTTTACTAGCCTCACAACCTGTGCTTTTTGCAATGGAGATGAGCGACAGCAGATGACTGAACGAAGGAGAGGTGCGAGCTCTTGCAAGCGTCGGGCACAACGGGGATTATCCATCAATACTGCCAAAGCACGGCCATCGACAACTAGAGCATTCAACTGAGAATGGTGGTGTTCATGTTTTGCCTCATCATCAGTAGTGGTTGAGCCATATGCGCTTTCTGGGTCCCTAGAAGCAGGACCAGGTGGTTTGAGATAGTCGCTGCTCTTTGGGACACTGTAGCTATCAGCGCTTGGGGTCTCGGGATCAGTCATACGTTTGAACTGAGCACTAGAATCTGCATCCTCGGATGTGGGTGGCTGGTTGAGGTAGTGAAGCGATTCCTGGATCACATTGATTGTAGGTGGCTCGATATTAGAATTGGCTTCTGCATCGGGTGGTGGTCTGACGCTCTTTGTGCGCACAATTGATAATGGGCGCGTACCACGATGAAGTGGCTTGTGCATCTTGCCCATTCTGCGTGCTGTCATACGACTTACGTTGCTTGGTGCTCTGCTACGTGAGACCGTGGCATTGATCTTATGCTTGAGCTTCATTGCTGCACGCTTGATACGGTATGAAATTGAGCCTAGTGTCTCTGTTTCGTCAACAGACAGCGGAACAGAGTAGGTTGGCTGGATAGCTGGTGGTGGTGGAATCCCTAAAACAGTATCTTTTCCTTTGCTAAGAGGAGTATCGCTCATATTCTTTATCATATCCGGACTTGAGGAAGTAGTAGAATTCAAGGTGCTTCTACGGACATCGGTCAGGGTGGAGTCCATCATGATCTTGTAAACAAGATCAAATCTCTTAATTACAGCATTGGGATCTTCATCACCATGAATTGTCCACAATTCCATATCTTTAGTCAAAAGGTTGGCAGCAAAGCCAATGTTGATGGCTGTTTCCATCTTGTCGCCGGTCAAAACCCAGATACGGATTCCAGCTGCTCTTAAAGATGCAATTGCTTCTGGTACTTGTTCTTGCAGCTTGTCTTCAATGGCTGTGGCTCCAACAAGCATCAGATCCTGTTCCATCTCGCAGGCAACCTCGTCTATCATGTCCTCTCTGTCTTCATCAAGAGAGGATTTTGCAGCATTGTAACGCTGCGACCAATCTTCAAATTCCTCTTCAGAAACTATGCGATAGGCAAGAACAAGTGTACGAAGACCAGCATTTGCGAATTCGTCAATCTGATGCGTAGTTTTTTCACGAACCTTTGCTTCAAATCTCTCGTCAGGATCATTATGATCGATGGGTTTGAGAAGCGACATCATAACATTGTCAGCACCCTTGGAAAACACTACAATGTCATTCCATGGAGCAGGGCGCCTAACAATAGTCGACATGCGCTTGCGAGTAGAATCAAACGGAATAGTCTCAAGTAGCTTGAACTCAAATGGTGTGCCAAGAATATCAAGGAATATCCTTTCCTTCTGTCTTCCAAGAAAGGCAAAGCCAAGGTTACGGGCAGCAGCAACTAGTGCACTTTCATCTGGTGACTCTGCGCTGTATTTAGGTATCCCTTCTGGAGGCGTGAAGTCACTGCTATTTGGAGAACCATACCTGGGCTTTGCATAAGAAGATGTGCGACTATGATCGACACTTTGAGGATTATATCCTGGTGGAGAAGGAATTCCACCCTGCCCACTAGAGGAGCGATAGTTGCTAGCCCATGGGTTATTACTCCTATGTTTGTTGAATGGAGATGTATTAAATGGGCCTGGCGTTGGCTGGAACTCAACCTGTGGTGGCTCTTCTGTGAGTCGCTCACCAGTAGCTGACACAACATTAGAATCGTCGTTTCCAAATGGTGAGACAGTGCCTGAACTTTCTTCTTCTTCCTTTGAAATGCTAGGATTAGCAGTGGAATTGTTGCGTGAGTGTCCACGGACGCTCTCAAGGATACGATCACGCTGGCCTTTTAGGATTTTTGTTAGCTTCATTTTTGTCGAGGAGGTTTCTTCCACATCATCGTCATCATTATTTGAGACTTTGTCTTTCTCAATCAATACAGTGTGGCAAACAGCCAGCTGAGTCAGAAACAAGTGTATGTGTTCACGTTGCTCCTTGTCGTCAACAATCTGGGTACGCACAGTATTGGATCTCCTGATTCCAATACTGGATCTGCCACCCTCGCCACCAGGCGTCTTGCTTGGGTCATTCTGAGCAAGGTCATTCCAGATATCTGGATCAACGAATGTGTACTGACCGCCCTCACCAGTAGTTGGATCACCCAAATCAATATACTTTGGTGTAAACACGTTATTGATTGCGGTGACATAGTCCCCGATCATTTGTTGGCGCCTTTCTTGGATATTGTCATCGGCTACAGCAGTCGAAAACCTTTGATTAAAGTTGGCTGACTTTCTTGGCAGCAAACTAGACGATGTGTCAAAGGCATCATTGATCTCATTCTGTTGGAGATACTGAGTATCCTCAACAGCACCAGTACTTAATCTGAAAAGCGAGGCCATGTCCGCATCTGGATCATTGTTCTCATCTCCTTGGTTTGGATTATTACGATCGACCTCTTCCTTGGCACGCCTGCCTTTGATGACATCCAGCTCATCTCCAGGAAGCTGCCTGCCATACATTTTGCCATAAATAGAGCACATGCGGAAATCCATAACATTGCGTGTCAATGTACCAGTCTTGTCACTGAAAATGTAGCTGACCTGACCCATATCGTCGGAAATATTCCAGTTTCGTGGAATACAACGCTGCCTTGTGGGCTCATAGTACATCTCAATATCCTCATAAATAAAGAAAGCGTGCCAAACTTTGACAAACTCAATACTGACATACAAGGAAATAGGGATGACATTTTGATAGATGATCAGCATCGACCAAAACAATAGGAAGCCGTATACGAATGGCGTTTGGGTAGTTCTAACAAATGGATGACCAAACCTGTCTGTGTCTGCAAACATGAAACCGCCAATGAACGAACACACGAGACATAAAACAAGCAAGAAGAAAAAGCTGCTCATGACCTGACGATTCATAATACGCTCGAGTCGACTGCGCTTATAGGGGGATGGTCCAGAGTTAAGAATGATCTTGGTCTGGTCACCAGTGTAGACAACGACACCATATACCCATTCGGTATTTCGCAACACCATTCCACGCAAAAGCATATTGGTGATTGAGACAGGAGTAGTCTCTCCGCGTTCGGATTCAAACAGCCTGGGAGAAGATCTCGCATGTATATGCGACTCGTCGACTTGCTTTGAAGTACTCTGAAGACGATAGGGAGAGTTCGAAGTCTGATGATTGAAATATGATGTCTTAGGTGTGTAAGTAGATAGTGAGGATGAAGGACGATTAACAAAAGTAGTATTACTTGCCATGCGATGATGATGATGATGATGATGCCCGTATGAGGTTTCCGGCTCGTTTGAGATTTTTTCAGTCCAATTAGGATCAGACTCCATATCATACGGTGAACTCCCGAACTTTGTACGATTTGTGTCGCTGCGCCCACGCTCGGCGTCAGCACCGATTTTTTCATAAAAATTATCGGGGCCGGGGCCTATGGAGGTTTCGCTTGACGACCTCCCACTCTCCAACCTGATCGAAGGAGCCTTGAATACTGTGATTGACGCATTATGAGAAAACATGTTTGCCGATGGTGGATCAGAAGTTATTATAAAGTCCAAATCCAGACAATTTTTTGGTGTCTTCAAGCCACTTGTCGTGTCAATAGCTTTTCTTGGCTTGAGATTGGTTTCACCATCAAGGTTTTTTGTTTCAACATAGCACTCGCCTTCCTCGCTAGAAGTTGATAAAATTATCATATCCGCTGGAATATGGTCACCAGATTCGAGATATACGACATCGCCAATACGGACGTCCTTCCACTTCTTGTCTTCTATCCGTGGTGGAGAACTTTCATCAATTACTTCGGTGCCCCAAGATAAAGGTGCTTGGACAGCCTGTGAAGTGCCTCGGGAAACCCACTTTTTGACTTTTGATTTAATTCTAACCCATGAGCTATTCCGATAAAACTCTACCATTTGCTCGATTGGAAGCATGTTGGAGTTCTTCCAGTTTCTCACGATCTTAGTAGGAGATTGATTGAATTTTTTGTCAGAAATATGCCGTCTCCAATCCTCGAATCCATCCTTAATAGCAGTGATGAGCAAGACAATGATGATTGGAAGCACCGTCAATATGGGCGTACCTAGGGCAAAGTATGGTACAAGCTGGAATATAGTCAGCACCAAGAAATACATGTTGGCTGCTCTGTGGAATTGACGATACAAATTCTTGGGAACAAAATTTAAAGGCGTATATGAAGAGGTAATGATGGCGTTGGAACAATAGTTTTTGGCGTGTGAGGAGACTTCATTGGCTGGTATTGTATGGTTAATATATATTGTCCGTGGTGGAAAGTTCTTTATATTTATGCGACCCCCATCGCAATCGTTCAAACTCTCTTTGTTGTACCTCAAGAGGTTCTGTATTCGTTTTTTCAGCCACGACATCTGTATATTCAACAATTTAATATGTATACATTAGCATATATGTGCGACATAAAAAACAAAGCAGCACACAATCAGGTCTATTGACCTCTTATATATAGGTGAATACACGTTTATACACTTGTGTTTATGTACGAACATAATATTCATGATACAAGCGTCCCTACCTTATATTATATTATATATGTACGTGCGTGTATATATATATGCTTTGGATAGGCCAGTAATACTGGGTATATAAAACGATCTAGGAGCTGGAAGAACCGAAGCAGTGGTTGGTTAGCAAAAGGTGTCATATAAAACAGAGCTACAATGCTCTTCGAAATTCTGAACCACAGAAATGCTGTTGGAAACCTTGGTCTGCTTTTCAAAGCTTACCACAACTATGTTTTGGCGGATGGAGATACAAAGTGAATAGTAGTAGGGAAAAGGAATGTTTTTGGTGGCAATTGCCAACAAGATTAAAAGAAGGGAACAACAAAATGTGAATTTATAGAATCACGAAAGCAAGTTAAAAATAGTAATATTTTACACAAACAAAGGAGGAAATATTAAAAGCAGGAAGGTGAAGACAAGACAAAGGAGAATAATACAATAATGAAAATTACAGAAGAGAGGAGCCACAAACTGTGTGTACAGGTCAAGGAAGGCGAGGAGTCAGAGGGAGAAGAAGGAGAGAGGCAAGGAGTAAAAAATGACAGTAGCACAAATGCATATAGGTTGTAAATGTATAGAAAATTATTATATTTTTTAGTCGTGCTGATACCTATGTATGTATCACACATTGACACGCTTGCTGCTCCTGCTGCTGTTTGTGGTTGTTGTACTTTTCAGTCTCTCATCGGCTGAGGATGATAGTCAAGCAAGAGTTAGCCAACTAGCGCTAGCAGCCTCTGTGTGTGTGTGTGTGTGTGTGTGCAATTGTTGAATATGTGGCAAAAAGACAGAGAGGCTTGCATCATTATAATTGCAAGGGGGATTGTGAGTGGGAGAGTCAATGGAAGTGTGGTGGAGACGACCACAGGTATAATGGATGTCTAGACCATTTTCGGAAAAGGGACCGCAAAGGCAAGGCCATGCGCATAAACAAGACCAAAATGTAGTGTGTCATAGAAAGGCTTTTACATAAACTCCAGACTCTCGGACAATTGTTGGGAAGGGGTTTTTGTGTGTATGTACTCGCACGAGTTAAGAAAGGGCATAATGGATAGACTGGACGACTAGGCATAGTTATGGCCAATACACAGGCAGGAATGTGTGGTATAGTCTGTGGTTTGGATGAAGGAAGTAAATTTCAAAATCACCTTACCTGTACAGAAAGATAGATATATAATACACACCACTTCTGAGTAGGGCAGACCTGTAGGATAAAAATGAACCCTATATTCTCTGTCTAGCCAAGACAGGTGACACGAATCGGATATGTACAAGCAGGTCGAACTGAAACTCTCAAGGTGATAGTAACAGTAGCGTTTGTCTTTTGCTAACCCGCGACAAGTGTGTGCTCAAGAATGCGGAGCGTGCTAGTGTGTGCGATAGTTAGATATACTTTGACAGAATGAAGTCAAAGAGGCAATAAATAAATAAAAAATTAATAGAATAAATAAAAATACTTAAAGAGAGGGGAGGGGAGACAGAAGAGGACACACGGAAAAAACACGAGACACGAAGGAAGTATTAATTGCGGAATAGGCACTCGCAAAGTATAAGACCCGAAGTTGGTTAGAAATGATTTGTAATGTGTGACGGAAGTTATTTTTAGTCAAAATCGAGGCACCTTGGATCCGAAGGAAGAGATGTATTATGACAACGGAGAGTGCGTAAAATCAGTGTATTACACTTTGTATGTGTTTGTGGGAGTGTGCGAGAAATTGCAGCGATGATAGGCCACTAATGTAGAAAGGAGGATATGGTAGCAGTGGTGCTAAAACTTTGGACCGATTTGCAAACCGAGTTCGTCCCGTCGTCAATTATAACAGGTGGCTGCTGCGTTTTTCTACGTTTACTGTGGTGGCAGTATGGTATTATATATGAATCAAAGAAATATATAATATATATATCTAGACGAAAAGCAAGAAAAGATATGCGTATGTGAGCTTTAGAGACTTATTGGCACGTGTAAAGAGTTTGTCATCATAAGCAGCGTGGCAATACAGGATACAAGCAGAGCACTTGGTTGGGTTTAGATTCGAATAGGAAAGAAGAGGATAGTATCAATAAGAGAGGATGGCATGAATCTCAATCAATTTCCTTTGCTGTAAACAAGACAGATTCCAGATGAGGAGAGAACACAAAAACATTTTGTGATTCAGCTTGTTGTGGGCAAGGAAAGTGGGGACAGAGATCAAATACTTGGCAAATGAGCCAAAAGGAGCAAACCTGCCAAATCAACACATCAGCACATATGCATGGGTACCACACCGACACCAAAGCATCCAACAGTATTGAAGCGCCAAAGATGTCTTTATGGGCTCATCTAGGCAACTAAGCTCAGTCATGCCGAGACATATAGTCAACACAGTAGCCCATAGTCAAAAGTGTTGAACTAGCCGTTTTGGGAGTCTATGGCATCATGCTCCCTTTGTGGCAAAGAGGTGGCATGCCAATCAAAACAAAGCGTTGGTTCAAACTTTTTTACCAGAATTAAGACAGAAACTTTAGGGACAGGCAGTGATAGCAGCATCCAGTATAAAAACCACCACTTTACTACATGTGTACATGTTTAAATCATAAACATGTAGGAAGCACGGCTCTTTGGAGCACCATCTACCCCTTTCTCCCCATATGTTTGTTAACTGTGGCACATACCATGGCTGTAATGGCGCAACAATACCAAGAAAAGGGAAAAGATAGCAGTAGTGGTGGTAGCATAGTCAAATATGCCAAAGTACTTACATCAAAGCCAACAATCAAAAAAATGGCAGTAGTATATCTCAATAGAGAAGTCGAGGAGTGCAAGAGCAAGTTTTCAAAGAAATATAAATAAATGATTTAAAGAGCAGAAAGAAATGAGAAGTTCACCCAAAGAAATGAAAGGTCGGAACCCGAAACACAAGAGGAAAAAAGATATAAATCTAAAGGTGGTAGCATATATAATGCTGGTGCCAGGGATTGCACACGCGCTTATATTGTAAATGGGTGTATGCCAAGAACAACCCAGTTGCCCCCCATATCAGTCGGGGGTAGCAAAGTATTGACGATGGTGCTGGTGCCTGGGTTAATGGACTGCTGCTGCTGCTGCTACCTTGGCGCCCATTGCAAACCACAGAAAGCCACATCATAATGAACTTTTTTCTTTTGTATTGACCAGAGTTCACGCGGTCACGGGCTTTTCTGTGCATAGAATACTTGTTCCGGGGCTGATGTTTTATCAATAGAACACTTTCAACCTCACCATATATTTCAAGCTTGCCAGCGTTAGGCTTGGCATTGTAGCTACCAACTTGGGCTTATGGTGATAATGGCCCTAGAAGCTCCAAATACCGCCTTTTCATTATCAAGATCGCTCTTTGGCACTGAAAGTTCCAATTCTTTATTGCATTGTTTTCTTCTCTACCAAATATCGCTATTAACTATGCCTTACTTTTATCACTGCATTCCTTGAGAAGCTGCATGTACTGATAGATCTATCCTCAAGTTCTCGAATTCCATAAATGCTGACTGTGCATCTCCTCTCTTCTTCTTCGTGTTTCCGGGTTTGGAAATGTATATGTAGTGCTTGAACTTGTGCTTCTCCCATTGCTGTTACAGCAGCTTAGGCAGGCAACAGTCTTTGTTTGCCTCGCTATCCGTCTATTTCTTTCTCATATAACTCTATCTTTTCTTAAACCGGCTTGAAAAAATGGCGTGACATGGTTCAATTCACACCATGATAACCTGCTTAGCAAAATAGATCCACATATAAGAGCATCCGCACCACCACGCCCGCCCCCCTTCTTATACCCCAATGAAATGTTAATTTTAGTAGAGTGGTATTGTCATCATGCTTGGTTTCTGGGAAATGCTACCCAAAAATACATCTAAGCTCACACGGGCATAGAACTGCAAGACGCCTTACTATTGGTCACATTGGGGATCGTTATTTTTTCGCACCTATTTATTTATCAAAATCCAACGCCATACGTTGTGAGTATCAAGTGTGATCCATTTAATAAAGAAAGCCAGAGACGATACGATACGATACCAATCATTTCACCACTATAACAATACTATCACCACCAACACCATCACAACCAGCAACAACAGCAGCAGCTTTAAATTCATTATATTCTCGATCCTGTTGCAAAGTTATATGTTTATAAATATCAAGGGTACAGATCTGTTATATATTTAACCTGACCTATTATTAGAGTATTCTATGCGAGATTTTGCCAATTATAGTAGCAGCCCCTATTTTAAGCCAGACATATTCCTTTACGCGCATACATAGGAAGATTGGCATTATTCCCATGAATATCATCATTTTTGTTTCACATGGACAATAGTACTATCAAGCATGGACTTTAAAGCAAAATGGTAATGGTCCAATTGAATCCCAAACTAGTCCTGGTGTAAAAGACGCATATACTCTTTAGTACATAGTTCATATCAACTGTGATTCACCTGATGTTATTCACAGTTGAAGCTCATTGCTTTCTCTCTCTCTCTCTCTCTCTCTCTTTCTTTCTTTCTTTCTTTCTCTCTGGTTTATTCAAACAGATAAATAAATATTCAGTCAATATCATCAGAGTTAACCAATGTGACTATTCCAAGTGCTTTAGCAGTAGTATTCCAAATCACCTGGGTTTTTGTTTCCCCCTCCCAACTTTTACAAGAGCAAACAATAGTATAGAAAGACATCATATTCTTGGCCAAATCTTTCATGCATGGAATTCGAAAAGGAACTAGCAACTCTTCTTCTGCCAATGTAGTCGTCGTCGTCGTCGTCATCATCAGACTGAGTGATTGCGGTTATTTTCCACAATTCAAGTAAATTTTTTTGGGGGAGAGAGAGAGTGTGTGAGTGTGAGTGTGTGTCTGTGTCTGTGTGTGTCTGTGTGTGAAAACAGAGGTAAATGTGGAAAAATGAAAACTAGTATATTCTTTGATGTTAACACACATTATCAAACTTTACTATTATTTTTAATTTCGGCATTGCCGACAAAAATTAATGTGCGGGAATAATAAAGAGTGATGCAAAAGGCCTGAGCGGACGGAGATCAAAAAGTCTATCTAAGTTCCGATGGACATCATGCTTTTTATTTATTTATATACGCATATTCGTTGTGGTAAACACGGTGAGTACTATAGTAGTGATAGCATAGCAATCATTGAATATTACATTAAATAATCATATGGAATATCAGATAAGATACGTGTAGTGTATAGAAAGAGCAACTGTTTTGAATGAATGTCACACCATGGTCATTTGCCAGAGTAGTCTCCACTAAAAGGGCACTGCGATATTCTCTTGTATTCTAGTCAACCATCACTAAGTAGCCAACTAAAATGTATGCATATCTTATGGGCTAATTTACAGGGAATGTGTGAGGCTATCAATCTGTTTCCTTTTGATCGAAGGTTTGCCATAAGATGAATGATATACTTTCGGGGGAGAGAGAAAAATAAGGAAACAAAAATGCAAGGTACCATTCGTAAAAACATGTATCGTGTCTCAAATGACTTTAACAATAGCAGAAGAAATAGAAATGCAAGTATATTATTATTGTTATTATTATAATATTAGATCTGTAAATTTAAGTTTTAGTATTCAGGATATACCAAAGTTTTTGAAATTGATATGTAGAAAATAATGTGGTATTATCTCCAAATCAATCACAAATATGTGTGTGGATCCAAGGCAGCAATATCAGATGGAAAGAACACTGGGACTGTTTAGTAGATGCCAGGGAAGAACTTGTAGGGAACCATGCTATGGTACTTCTTCCAGTCATCACCATATTTGACTGCGCAGCGCTCATCATCACGAGTGACACGATGGACAAGTGCAATGAGGAAGAATACAAGGTAATAGTATGGGAAGAAGGACTCAAAGCCACAGATAAGACCCCATGAAAGAGCCATAAGGAGATCAGCAGTGTAGTGGGGCTTGCGGGCATAAGCGAACCAGCCATCAACCAAGAGCTTGTTACCATGCTCGGTCTGGATGTACTTGTAGTCTGGGCGGAAGCTGCAGGGCAATTTGGGGAAGGCGTTGCGGTTGATCAAAGTGCCACTGTGGTACATGCGGAAGCGGTTACGCTGAGAGTTGCCAGTGTCCCAGAAGAAGTAGCCAACAAGGAGCAGGGCGTAACAGAAGGCGACCCAGAAGATCGAAAAGTTCATGGGACCTCTGACAACCAAGTAGATAGAAGAGTAGCAGTACATGAATGGGACAACGGCCAAGTTCCAGATGGCCAAAAGACCACCGAATTTCTCATAGAACATATCCCAGGAGGTAATGACGCACTCTTCACCCTTATTGCAGGCATTGGAGTATAGCCAGTGGGCAAGAACCATGAATGCGGATTCGGGAGTGACATAGCCTAGAGTATTGTATTGCTGGGCTGCGCATCCAACAGAAACAAAGAACAACATGGGCCATGGGAGACGGAGCTCGACAAACAGCTTGACATCGATTGATCCAAGGCGAGGATACAAGCAGGCACCCATAAACAAGTCATAGATGAAGTTACCGGACATTCTGTGCTGCTTACCCATAGCAACGGTAACAAAGTAGCACAAGAAAGTGACAAAGAAGCTCCAGATAAGAGAAACGGTCATGATGGGTCCAAGGTTGATATAAATCTGGGCGAGATCGAACCATCCGAGCAAGTAAATGGCGGCAGCAACGATCTGGGCAGCCCACCAGGACCACAGGGCATTGCAATTGTACTTGAGGCGCTCACCACCGTACATTGGGACGGGGTAGCCATACATCTGGGGACCAGGCATGATAAATCCAAGAGCAGTCATGAATAGGGTAAATCCGAGATAAATCTTCACGGCCATCCAGTTTGGTGAAGCGGTGGCCCAGAAGGGTTCCCAGAGACGTTCGACAAACCAGGCACCCAGGCCAGAGAAACTGCCAGGAATAAGGAAATGGCCCTGATTAGTTACCAGGCAAACCCAGCTGTAGCACATCAGTAGTGGGATTCCGATAAGAATAGCCAAGCATCCGACGGGCCCACCGAACTCGTTAAACACATGGTTATCGGTTACGTCGTCTTTTGGAGCATCCTGACGAGGCCCATCACTAGAGACAATGTTGGCATGGTCTTGCTCGCCTTGAACCGCCCCATATGAAGGGGGAGGAGTTATACTAACGCTATTATCAGCAGCAGTGGTTGACATGTTCTTAATCTCTGGCTGCTCAGATTACCCGAAATCTGGTTTGTCGGATGATCTTTATCAAATAACTACAGCAAAAGCTTACAAAAGTTGAAAGGGATAGGAGAGAAAAAAGCGAAGGAAAGAGAACGCAGAATGAATACGGATGCTTCAAGGAGAAGGGGTTGGTTAATATAAAAATAATGGTATGTGCGATGGTGGGGACACACAGTACAGCACAACAATCAGTCCATCTGAAAGGAAGTAATAGTTCACTTTTCAAAAGCTTGTGAGTTGTTGCTTTGGGTTTGTGTGAGTCTGTGTTGTGGGGTTTCCAAAAATCTTCATAACCATCTTCTATTCCTGTTTCACATAAGCACACTATGGCGGACTGTTGTTTCTCTGTGTGTGGCATTTTAAGGGAGACTCTTGGCCCACAGCGGATGTGTGTTCCGAATAAAAAGCCTGGCATCGTGTGTACATCTCTCTGGGTTTGTTTTGTTGTTCAGTAACGACGATTGGCTTTCCTTTTAACGAGCGTGTGTGCGTCTTGATTATGCGTCTTACTAATACCCGCCACTTATTTCAATGCACCATAGCTGTGAATGTCCCCTTTTCTACCACACCGCAGACTGCGTTTTATTACTGCCCATCTCTCGTAATTTCTTTTTAGCAGATGAGGGCTTTGGGTCAGTGCAAGACAACCACACAATCATGCTTGATATTTACAATGCTGATGTTCGCCATTGCTTCATCATGAGATCGCGGGCACTGCTTTTAGCTAGCTCATAAATATACATGTACATGTACACACACAGAGAGAGAAAAAACAAATGAATGGTTGTAGTGATAGTGCCCTTTATAGTAGTTGTTCTACTCCTATGATACATGAAATCTGTGGCCTAAAGAAATCAAAACAAATTTTACAACTATAATTAGTAATTTAAAATTTTGTGGCTTTCTCTCTCCCCGTTCTCAATAGAAGTTTAGGCTACTCATTTTACCAACACATTATTATTGACACATTGTTACCACCCCTTCTCTGCTCTCTATTTCTTCATGTTCTTTCAATATCCATCTATTGGATCCGAAAGAAGCTCAGCCCTACTTGGAATACATTCACCTACCTTACCACCTCTTTTTCCCCACCCAACCAATCAATTCGCTAAATGTCAACAATTATCGTACTTCTTTTTCTTTAGCAAAGCCATTACAATCACCATTGTATGGTAGCTAATGATAGTTGCTATTAGTGGATGGCAAATACTACAGCCCAGCCAAACACAGCAACGCAAATACTTTATCGTATCTTATTGTAATGTGCTGTGTATGGAGATCTTCAAGCAAATATATTATACGCACCTAAACGCAGAGACCCAAAGCTAAGTAGCTCATCAAAATTGATCTACCAAACCACATCATAATATTAGAAGCACACACACACACACATACACATACACAGAGAGAGAGAGAGAGATCAATACCCACTGTGTTTGACCACAGCACCAGTACACAATGTCTTGGCTGGGCTTATTTTTTTTCGGCTCCGTTTTCGTATCCTTTCTCTATTTGTTTTTGCGGCTCCGTTCACAGACTAAAATGTACAGTTATTCCCTATGCACATCATAATAATAAAACATTGATCCCTATTGACAAAACTGATTTAATCCAATAATTAACTCAATCCATTTATGATTGAATAATTTGATCCAAATGAATATGTATGCTTTGTTTTAATAATAATAATAATAATAAAATATAGAAGGTAGGTGCTATAAACAAAAAAGAAGAGGTGGAAGCAAGGTAGTATAATACAATACGAATTTTGATGGTGTTTATAAAGATATTTTGTGTAAAGCAGTTAGTTGGGTGCAATGTTCATAAGCGATGTGGTAGGTGATATCTAAGTGGTCCGAAAATATATCCGATTTGTTGAGCTAAAGAATTGATGATGGCGATGATGATGATGATGATGACGATGATGAAAACGATGGTAACATAAATGGAATTATTGGTGAACGTGGAGTTGAAGGTGTTGATATTACTGGTGATATCAATGATGGTGAAATGGAAGGAGAAGTAGTAGAAGAGCAGGTGGTAGTAGTAGTAGTAGTAGTAGATTCACTATCATCGATATCATTAATTTGGGAATGATATAAAATCATTACAAGCATTTTAGTTTGGTCATAATCCCAAAAACTTTCGTCACTATCCTTCTTGTCATTATTACCTTTGCTGTTGTTGTGGTTGCTGTAAATTTTAGTTTTACTCAGCTTCCCTTCTTCTTTTTCACTTGGGTCTTGATTATCATTGGAGTCACTTGGAAGCGGCTTTGTGTTTGTGTCAGAAAACAAATCAGCAATATCTTTAGACCATGACACAATGAACCCATTATCAAAACACTCAGCTGCTTCAATAGATTCAATAATATCCAACACAATATCATTTTGGTCTAAACAGTTTATCAATTTATGATATTTATTGACCATTATTGACTTTATTTTGTCGTAATCACCATTATTATTGGTGGACTTTATAAAATTTGGGTTAATTCCAAGTTTCAATATCAAACAATTGGTTGAAAATCCCGAAAAGTTTTGAGGCATTTGGGGCTGGCAATTATGTATATGCTGTATTTTGAAATTTTGAATTGGTGTGTATGTGGCTGTTAGGTTGGATTTTATACCAAGATTATCGAGCTCTTGGAGAAAGATTTCGGGAACTTCAAAGTCTGACTGTGGGCTTGGGGCCTCTTTTAGTCGAATTGCTGATAGTTCTAGGTTGGTTACTAGATGATCATTTATACAGCCGTTCCATATGAATTTGGTAGGCTGGATAATATTCTCGTCGAATGTACTAAAGTATGTTGTATTTTTAGTAGTAGTTTTAGTATCAACAGCATTGTCAGATGTGGACGTTGGATATGGTGGTTCTGGAGCATAAATTGTTTTATGCTGAGTAGATTGTAAATTTTTTGGTGTCTTTTGCTTAATGTCATGGTATTTAAGCGAACCTAAATTTTCCAATTCATCGGTATTTTCATCATCCTTATCAGCATCGGAAATATTCATAGGATCAGTACACGAAATAAACTCTGGTTCAAGAACATCCATAGTATCATCTTTTATATCCTTCTCTTCTTTTACTTTGATTAGCTCCTTGTCATCTTTGGGATCACTATTAAGAAGTTTTCTAAGGTATATTTCTCTTAGCAATGAATTTGAAGATTCACATTTTTGGCGTTTATAGGTACTATTGTTGTCATTATAACAATACAGGCTACTGTCATCGTCGTCGTCGTCATCGTCATCATTATAAAGCTGACCATAATGCCGTTTACTAAAATTTTGTGTATTGTCAATTTCGACCAAATCCCCATTAATCATCATTGTTTTTCTCGATAACCCAGAATGATATAAATGATGGTTTGGATATATACTCGTACTTGTTATAATTTTCTGTTTCATTGCTTTATTGTATCTTTCTTGGTTTTCATACACAGTTTTATCATCCAAAAACTGTGATTCAGAGAAAGCGACCAACTCTTTTATTGAGACTTTACCATTAAACAACGCTTTTAGGAACTTTTGCTGGTAGTTTGGATTTTTTATGTATTTCGAAAAAATCTGACAGCTGTGTCGGTATTCTTTGTACTCGGAGCTCTTGGGCGTAATAAGATATTTCGATTTGTCATATTTTAGTGCGACTTTATGAAACAATGACTTTTCTAGTTCTTGGGCTATGTTTTTGGCTTGTTTGGATCGATCTTTTGGTTGAGTCAGGTTGAGCTTTTTTGCATTTTCTGTGATTTCATGTTCGAAATACTCTGCCCACTTTTGTCTCTATACATATATAATATTAAGTCAGCGTTACTGTGAAAATATAGAGCGGGGCGCGATGTGGGTCGTTTACTTTACATTTTTCAAGACATCGTCGTTTAATATATGCCGGTGCTTATATCTGCAACTCTGATGAAACCTATTTATATTGGCAACAGAAGCATTTATAAATTTATGTGTATATGGCGAGATTTCATTTGTGATCAGGTATATTGTAGGCAGAAATTGGCCCAATCATGAGCCAATCCACATGCAACTCCTGGGAACCCATTTTTGCCTAAAGCGTTATGAACTTTAGCTATATATGTAAAATAACTTGCCTGATATTGCAATCTTTGCATTCCTCAACCACCTTTTTGTTGAAATTGGTGTTGCATATCCAGCATTTCTGAAAACTTAAAAAACAAGATGGTTCCACGGTAGCCACGGAAGGACTATACATAAAATATTATATTGCACTTCTATTGTCAATTCCTAATCTGCATCACTCTCCTCGTCTGGTATTTATTTTCAAGCCTACCTCTTACTCGACCTCTCCACTGTTCTTGAATCTTCATTTGGTGTCGATTCTCCTGAGGATGATAGTTCAATGGCTATTGATTTCTTTGGTACTTTCATCAGGGTTATTACTTTGTTTGCTTTTGATGGCGATGGCTACTGATAAATGGGTAAGAAATAACGGATATGAGAGTAGTGACAAACGTTTTTAATTGAGAAAGAGAAGAGCTGATTAGCAAAGCGGTTAGGCTTGAATTCGTGTGCGTGTATATATATACCTTCATGGCAAACATAAAAGACTTTGATAAATTTAACGAATACAGCTTTAAAGCCAATGTAAATGCCAGTCGGTCAGCCGGCAACAATCAAAGCATAAAAAGGTCGGAAAAGTGATATTTTAAATGGCAAGATTTCACTACCGATCAAGTGTAAAATAGGCAGAGGCGGGTCCTCATATTCTGGCCCAATCACCAGTCAATTCGTAAACAACTCCTGAGGACCCATTTTGCCTAGGGCCTCGTGAACTCTGACCAAATACACATTCCAAACTAAACTAAAACAATAGCGTCTATAGTAAATTACATTATATGGGTAATTATTTTTGAAAGGTTAAATGTAGATAGTGCATAATAATGCATTGGTCAATGAAAATATATGGGTAATAATTTTTGAAGGGTGAATTTTGGTGACCACTAATTATAGGGGCAATCACAGCCAAAATTCACCCTTCATAAATTATTACCCATATAATTGTTAGCCACCAAAAGATACCCTTCAAAATTCGTAATTGATATAGGAGTCAGTTGTTGTTTTTTGATTTTTTAATTATTTAAATCGAAAAAAACCATAATAATAATAATAATGGTAGTAGTAGTAGTAAAAAGAAAGAACTGTATTTGGCCAAATTTCGCTATTGACTAAATGTATGGTGAATCATATTTGGGACCTCAGATTTCGGGCTGATTTGTATGCCACTTCTGAGGACCAATTTCTTTCCATGATCTTGCGAAATATGATCTTTTGGCAAGTGTCATATAACAACACACACACACATATGTATATATATATATCTCTCTCTCATAAACAAATGTGATATAACAACTTAAGCCAAGCATCCAGTAATACTCAGAACTTCATTAGCACGCAAAACCTCAACAACGCTGAATTCCAACCATCCATTTTCGTTATCAATAGGAGAGCCATCGTTCTTTTTAACCCATTCACCCAGCGATCCACCAGTAGCTGTTGGCTTAGATTCCTTGTCAGCAGATAGTACGTCTTCTTCAACATCCATTCCATCCTTCTCCTCCTCGTCTTGGTCAACATCTTCAGCATCCGGCACTTTAGGTACCTTATCCTGATCTTCATCATCCGCTGCCTTCTTCCACTCATATGCCGATTTCTGAATCAAGGAAGATGGGATACTTGCATTAAAGGTATTGAATAACAGCAAACCAATGTGATCAGGCGACTGAATGGTGATTTGGCCCTTCATCTTCATGCCGACTTGAGGTTTCCACAGCAAGAACTTAGCCTGGACCTTGAATTGGCTGTATGGGGAATCAAATAGCATCAGGCCGAGGTCGTTGGACATGGTGACTTCGTTATAACACAGTACTACGCCCTCGAGTTGGGCCACATAACACAAAATCATGGAATTCAGTGTGTCGTGAATCCCGGCCCATGGGTCATTTGCATGGGCGGGTGACAATGTTATAAGAACTTGGCTAGTTGTTTCTACAAATCCCGAGCCTGTATGCTTGCTAGCACTGGAAACGAGAGCCTGGATACCATTCTCCAAGCCTTTGCTTGAGCTTTGAGACTTCTTTTTCTTTTCTTTTTTGTCCTTTTTGTCTTTTTTAGACGATTTACTCGAATCGCCTGGTGTTCCTGGGACATCTATTACGTTGCCTTTGGATTTTTTCTTGTCCTTGGATTTCTTTTCCTTTTTGGCTCTTTTCTCTTCAGTTGCGGCCTTGTCTATATTTCTGGTGGCGGTGGTGGTGGTGGTTTCGACAATATCCTTGTCATCGTCACTATCAATGAATTCACTGGATTTGTAATTCTGTTTCTTTTCTTGTTCTTTCTTTTTCGATTTCTTTATAGGCGTTGAAGAGCCAGAATCGGCTTTACTAGCGGCATGTTTGATCCGCTTTGGTGTATCTATAGCTGTTGGTGATGTGGGAGTTTGTGATGATGATAACTTGCGCTTGGTTCCCATTTTTGTGTTAGTAGTGCGATTATGCGTGTATTGTATTGTAAGGCTTGGATTCTGTCTCTATATTGTTCTAATCCTTTTTGAAGACAACGATATGTGATGGAGCTTGATATCCAAGAGGGCTATTGATGTCTTTTGGTTTGGTTATAATTGGAGCCGTATAAAGGGAATTAAATTGAAACCCAATTGAATAACGTTGAAATGTATGTATAAAAGGGTAAAAAGGGGACCAGCTTCTATCAAAGACAGCCGCAGACGCACATGTACACACACAGCAAGAAATATTAAAGGGTAAAAAGTGTATTAGCTATAAAGCGCTTATGTTCAAACAGTTTTAGTTTCCTGTTCGTTCGTTTGCTTTTTTTGCAATTAAAACTTTTGAATTCTTGATCAATCAATGATCTATTTCTATTAGCCTTCTATTTAAAAAAGAGGCAATAGTCAACTGTGGTGGCGAACGACTAGCACGATTCCACTATCTGTGCCTATGTTTATAGTGAATGAGTGGGCGAGAGTTCCAAAAATTTTTGGAACTTATTGAAAAACAAAAAAGATCTTGATCCAAGCCAATTGATTAGATCAGAAAATAATGGTCCAAGGCTGATTAGAGTGGTTATTGTGCTGAGAGGGCTTTGTGAGAAACCAGGGGCATAGTACGACCAACCATTCAGTGAGGTATGGTGGGGGTAGAGCAAGAACGAAAGAGAGAGGTGCATAGTAAAGTTGTATGCTGGTGTCCAATGTTGAATCCTTCTCTTTCGCATCAAGGACGGTCGTAATATTCTTACCTTGTTATAATTCACCATGGGTATGTAGCATCCACCAGTATTATGAATCCTATTGTAGAAGAATCCATCCATCAAGCTATTATCTGTCTGGACAAAGACAACAGCGCATCCATTTCCCCGAAAGAAGACCTGATGTGAAGCATAGAATTAGGCCATGGGAGGAATGTAGTGAATTTGCAAAGGGCCTACTATTGCCATTTGGCAGTGTCGAATTTAAAGGTTACTGGATTCTGGAAATGGTCTGGTACTATGTCTACACGCACTCGCTGTCTTTGTCTATGGAATTCCAACATGGTAACCAATGCACACCTGTATTTTGTACCTTGACAATATTAATAATGCTATGTCGGTTCAAGAGATTTCTTGCCCTCAAATCCTCAGGCATTATTATGGCTGTTATAATTCCATGCTGCTTTTTCTGGAATGACGGACTATATAGCTGATCTAACGATTCTCGCAACTAAACCTAATTATAAATATTTCCCTATAACCAGACACTAACCCACATTACAACGGCAATTGCTTTATAACAAACAATTAGGTATCTCCCGCGACTCGCGTCACAAGCGTTCACACACCGGTGCCAAGCGCGCCCAATTCCGCAAGAAGAGAAAGTTCGAGTTGGGTCGTCAGGCCGCCAACACCAAGTTGGGAGCTAAGCGCATCCACACTGTCCGCACTCGTGGTGGAAACATCAAGTTCCGTGCCATGCGTCTTGACACTGGTAACTTCTCTTGGGCTTCCGAGTCTGTTACCCGCAAGGCTCGTATCTCCAACGTAGTATACAATGCCTCCAACAACGAGTTGGTCCGTACCAACACTCTTGTCAAGGGTGCCGTTGTTCAGATCGATGCTACTCCATTCCGTCAGTGGTATGAGGGTCACTACGCCCAGGTTCTTGGCAAGAAGGGAAAGAACGCCGAGAGAGAGACCGCTATTGCTGAGACCCAGCGCTCCAACCACGTTCAGCGCAAGATTGCTGCTCGCCAGGGTGATGCCAAGGTTGCTCAGAACCTTGATGATCAGTTTGTTGCTGGTCGTATCTACGCTATCATCACTTCTCGTCCCGGTCAGTCTGGTCGTGCTGATGGTTACATCTTGGAAGGCAAGGAACTTGACTTCTACCTCAGTCACCTCCAAAAGAAGAAGTAAATTTCCTTATTTACTCCTACTACTGCCATACAAATTTACCTGTTCAATCTTTCTCAATAAACAACACTATTTTGTGTGAGTGTATGTCGAGCCATTCATTGCCTAAACTTGGATGTGTTATAATGTTGCTGTCTCGCAAATATCCATTAATAAGATGCGTTTAGTAGGCTATTTGCTGCGTGAGGAAATAACAGTCATTTGTTTTTTATCTAAAATGGTGATGGTGATATAGATTGAAATGATGATTATTGTACTAGAAAATGCACATTTAAGGCTATTTATTATTGTAATAATTATTATGAAAGGGTAATCAATTCTCTCCTTCATGCTAAAAATGTATGTGCCACCTCATAAAAGTAAACTAAGCCTATCCTAAATGAAACTACAAATTATAAAAATATGCTAGTAGATAGATGTGAAACGTTGAACTGCTAATGATGCTGTGAATAAACAAACATAAGTCACATACGCTGTTCTTCAATTCTGATCCTGCTTTCCAGAAGATGAAGAACCAGAAACAGGAGCAGCAGCAGCAACTGAACCAGAGTTGCGAACTTGGTCCAAAATATCCTGACGACGCTTAGCAGCCGACTCTAATCTAGATTCCAAGTCCTTCATCATCGCATCCAACTCTTCTTCCCTACTGAACTGGCGTTCAAGGAAATTTTTGGATTTAGCTGCATTAATTTCGCGTCTCTTTTCCCAAATTTCCTTTCTTCTCTGACTAGCCGCTTCAAGCTTTGCATTGATCTTTTCAAGCAATTTGGCGTCATGATATTTGAGCTCTTTATCTTGATAATAATCTTCATCGTCTTCGGAACATTGGCCCTGGTGTTGCAGTTCCACATCAGCATCTTTGTTGTTGTTGTTGTTGTTGTTGTTGTTATTGCTGTTGTAGGAGGAAGAATAGCCTAATTCTCTGGCCACATTGACTCTTTGTTGTAACCACAGTTCTCTTCTTTCTTCAGCAACCCTCAACTTTTCTTCCAGGTCCTGACGTTTTTGTTGGTTACGCTCAGGTGAATTGAGCTCGGCTCTAGTGGCATCTACGTTATCAAGAACAGCACGAATTAACTTGATTTTATGGTTCAACAAATCTTCCCTTCGCTTTTCGGCTGCTAGTAGCTTTGCCTCAAGTTTCTTGGCCAGCTCTTGCTGTTTGGAATTGCCACCATCAATGGTATTTTCTTTCTTTTCTACTATGTCAGCAGAGGAAGTAGGCTCGACATTTGAGGTGGTGGTGTTGCTGCGAGGTGGTGAGCTTGAAATTGACAATCCACGTGCCTTCTCCACAATTCTGTCCAATTGTTCTTGGCGTCGCTTGGTGGCCTCTTCATGCTTGGCCCTCAGTGCCTCGGCCTGTTGATGGGTCTTGAGGTTTATCGATTCTGGGCTTCGTTCATTCTGAATGCGTTCCAAGCGCTGTGCTGCCTGTTGAGCTGGTTTTCCACGACTCTCAAGAAGACTCTACATGTTTTGTATTTATATTGGGTGTTATTGGTAAAAAGATAGTATTAAAGTCTTTCAGTACACCCTTTACCTTACACAGCTTTGTTAGCTGCTGGTGGTGGTGGTGGTGATGTTATCGTTTCTGTTGTTGTTGTTGTTGTTGCTGCTTACCTTGCGTCTTTCTTCGGCAGCGGCTTGCTTTTCTTCAATCTGTCTCTGGAGTTGCCTATTAACGACAAAGCATAATATAGAGAATTGGACTATTTAAATCAGTTTTGGTATAAATAGTGGTGTTGGCTTGATGGCTGCTACCTACTCCTTTTTATCTTCGGCAACCCTCATGGTATGAGTGAGCGAGTGAGTGAGTGGGTGGGTGAGTGGATGTATGTATGTATGCGAATATGACAAATAATACAAATACAATATGAAGTTGAAAAGTAAGCTGTACAAAACTAGATGACCAAAGTCAAGATATAAAAGCAGAAGTCACAGCCAAGGATATAGGAGAGTATTTAAGCTAGTCTTTGTTACCAGCAATCAGTCCTTCAAGATTGCCGCCTTCTTCGCCAGAAGATCAGAGCAAACACCTAATAATAAAAGTGCAGTATTCCAATGACATTGGTGATGACTGTAACGGGGATATCATATGTGAGGGCGCATTTATCCATTTAGCACATCAGCAAAGCAAACATACATACACAATCAGAGTTTAAAGAGTTCATATGATAGCCCACACAATCGCATTATGTCCTTTATTGGTTGGCAAATGAGGAATGACTGCAGTAATTAAAGCCTCGCACATTCGTTTTCTCACCTTTTCTCTCTCCAGGCAATATTTAGATTTCATTTGGTGTTGCTTAAAATAAATTTATCACGCAATGGTGGTAGCGTGACATTCCGCACCTTGTCTTCTTGCTGCTGCTGCTGCTGCTGTGCTGTGCCGTGCCGTGCTGTTACCAAAGATGTGTACATGTGTTGGTGCAACAACAGCAAAAGGAAAATGTAATTCTATAATTTCAAGCAAAAGAAAGAAAATAAATATGGTCAGATAAAATAGGCTGCTGACATCTCATGATTATTTCAATTGTAGTCACTGATTGCTTTGGGGGGAGAGAGAGAGAGCACAAGAACAACCACATTGTCGTCACAACAAGCAGCACGTTTGTAGTGGTTATATAGTAGTAATTGCAGTCCCCTATTACAACATCTCTGTATAGTAATAACAGCTCAATGAAGAGACGATGTCTCTGGGGGAACTTGTTTTTGTTTGTAGCAAAAATAAAGTCAGCTATAAACCAGCATTTGGTAGCCGTCTTTTGTCATTTGGTGTAATGTGCACAGGGTCTGGGTTTGGGCATGATGCGTGCCTGCATTTCCGCATGGAGGGTCTGCTGCTTTACACATCACCCTCATTCATGTGTTTTGATGTCTTCCATAAAAATTTATTTGTGATGGTAGATAGTATAAAAAACATTAGAAACCAAATCTAATAACATTTGCTACAATATTATGTGTATAAATCAAGACGCTAGCTATTGTATTTTTTCTTCAGAGTCCTTTAACAAATCCAGGAACATTGTTGATTCCACTCTTGATAACAGCGTTATTTTCCGCGGTAGCAGAGTTGATGTTATTCTTGGTAGCCAAGTCCGCCATAGAATCGATATTAAAGGTGGTGGTCTTTGGGTCCTTTACAATTTCAGATACCATAGCGCCAAGAAGATTGTGTACACGAGTAGAGGGATGCACAAGGTCATAATAAAGGTGCTGGTACCCGTTGTCACAAACCTTTAGGTCGGGCTTATACATCCCACTGTCGCTCTGGACACAGGCCGTGGTGGTGTCGGTAAGGTTAAGTGCCTTAGAAACCTTTTGATCCTGTACATTTCCCAACAAGGTGTGGGCATCGAACAGCTGCGAAAATGCCGGCTTGTTCTTGGAATTAAAAGACTTGAGGCCATCCGAAATCTTGCTATTGGCCGAAGTGATAATTTCGTTTACCAAGTTCTTGACATCCTGATTATTGGGCATTTCTGGAGAATGATCAGCGCCAGGGACATTCCAAACCAAGAAGCGACGGTACCCAGCGTCGAATACCTTCTGGAGACCAGTCATCATATCGTTGGCAATACCGTCGATAAGCTTATCTTTATTGGCCATCACGTATTTGGGATCAGTAGCAAGGGGCCACAAAATGTTGTTTCCTCCAACCTCAAGCACCATAGTGTTTTTTTCGGGATGCTGGATATTTGTGTTGTTTTTGAGGAATGCGTCAATTTGGTCGAGAAGACTGGGGATAAGTGCTCCGCTGCTTGTGGTTCCGTTGACTAGGGCGGTGTTTGAAGAAGTAGCCCCACCGATAGCGTAGTTTACAAGGGGCAGTTTGAGAAAAGCGGCGGCGTATTCGTTCCAGACTGGACCGTTGGAGAAACGCCCATTCCAGTAGGCCTTTTGGCCAAATATTGCTAGTTTGTTGCCGACATCTGACATGCTGTTGCCAAAGACTATGAAGGCCTCTTTGTTGTCGATGTTGTTACTGCCAGCAACTCCGAGAGCAGTAAAGGCTGTTGCTAGAGTTGCGACGGTAAAAAGCTTGCCAAAGAGCATCATGATTGTTATTACTTCTATGGCTATTATTTTGACAATAGTTGATATAGAAACCGAACTTGTGGTAGAACGATTGTTATTAACAAGGAAAAAAGAGAAAGCTTGTGTATTTTGTTGGACTGTTTGAAGTATGCTTGTGTTGGTGGGGCTTTGGAAGGCTTTTAAACTTTGGAAAAGTGCCAGTAGTCGTAGTCTGGCCATACATCATACACATACACACACACCCTAGCTTCAGCCTTGTACATAACAAATGGATTTTCGGCAACGGAAGATATATTTACACAATCATCGCTCCGCTAATTAAAACCGGGTACAAGTAAATAATGAAGGTTAGAAAAGTAGGGGAAGGAATGGTCAATGAGGGTGTGTATGGTGAGAGAAATTCCAAGTCAAGATTCTCATTTCGATCCACACATACATACACTGAGAAAGAATGGCTTTGGCTGATGATAGTCCATCTTATTTTAAATGGGGAAAGATGTAATTTGGATAATCCCTGGCTTGACTATGCCTAATTGTGGTACAAAATTCCACTCATGGAAAAATATTACTGAGAAATGATTTGACTCATAGAAAAAAGAATACGGATTGGTTGGTTTATTTAAAATCCATAAACATTCAAATGCGAGCGAGTGTGTATGTACCCTCAGACATTCTCCATAGTAAGATAATAAAGAAGGAAGGGAAATTATTGGGATCATCTAAGGTTTATAGCCACATCCATACTTTCGGTATCCGATAAATGTGAGTATCTACATCGGATATTGTGTGTGGCGGCAATGAGAATAGAGAGAGAGAGAGAGAGAGAGAGAGCAAAAAATTGGGTAAATAGATAAACCGGATTCTTGGAGAGATGTTTCGCCAAACAAATAAACTTTATGATATTACAGCTTATAGCTCCAGAATCCAATCAGAACCAATGATCAACATCCGAAAACCATATTGTGCAATTAATAAAGTTTGTTTTCAAACCACAGTGTAGGCAGCAGCAATATTATTACTATTACTAAAGAAATGCCTCGTATCAATACACAGAGCAAGAATCTTTCCATGTCACATTCCAATGTAATACAACCACCATTACAGGAGTGGCAGCAACAACAACAGCAGCAGGAATAACAACAAAAACATGTGCAGGCCTCAGGACTATCTTATCCTTTTCTAGATCATTGTTACATCCGAAATGCTACATCTTTGTTAAGACAGCCTACATATCAACAAAACAATAACAAGCAGTGATTCGGAATAGAGACTTTAGTGAAAAACTTGTTTTTAACAGATTTCGTCTGAAAACATTAAAATTAAATTTTTGATGGAATGTTCTTATGTTTTTATCGGCATATATATCATCCGGTGACTCTTTCAAGGAATGTAATAAGTTGACATTTGGATATAATAGGTGACAAAGTACCCAACAAGCATATCCGGGTATGTATGCTTCAATATGCCGTTTAGGATTTATTGTCACTAAGCTGATATGGTCTGCGTTTATGCACTTTAATTGCTTTGTCAAGCTCGGTAAAAAAGGAAACGAAAGATCTCGGTGTTATAGCTTGTACAGGTATAAGTTCAAGAAAAATTTTTACAGATACAGACAGATCAGTGAGGTAGCAACATAGATTCTTCGAGGAATGGTTTAAAGTGGGCGTGGGTTTGCTTATTCAGCATAAGATATCAGTCTAATGCTATAATGATAAAAACCAAAAAATGTTCTAAATTTAATAGATTATTGGTATTTTTGTATCCAAATCTAAAAATATTAAAACTCTCGAAATATAACTGAACTAGTCAGAATATGAGTTATTATTTTTGAAGGGTGACCTTTTGCTAATAGACTGTGATCACTCATTTGGCTGTAGTTTCCCCTTTAATCGTTGGCCACCAAAAGTCACCCTTCAAAAATTATGATCCACATTCATTTTAAATAATCACACATATAATAATAATAATGAACACAAGATCTGCTACAATTAAATATCATTTTTTTAATTTTTGAATTGCGACCATGCAAACAAGAAAATGTCGGTTCCCGTCCGATCACCGTAACCAAGCTCGTTATGGCCAGGAGAGTACTACTGTGGGGGACCAAGTGGGAACACCTGGTGTTGCAATTTGCTTTTTTATCGCCTTTTCTATCTTGCCTGTTAGCTGATTTTTAATCGAATCACTTAAAAAGCTATCATCAAAAAGTATCTGCTAACAATCTAAATAAAATTAAAAGTGCCAAGTATAATCCTACATTGCAGCTGACTTTTCTACATTTCTATTCTTTAGCACCAACATGATCACCTGTACTTTATCAACTCAGATTCGTTTGTTTATATATGATACACTTGAATGAAGCACTCATCCTTTAATTGATCATCTGAACAGGCTCACTTGGATGGATAAACTCTACTCTAGGTACAGGCGATGAAATAGATACAGTTCAATATTTTCGCTATCTTTTCCCTCTACAGTCAAAATAATGCTGACCACTTGGATTTATAGATGTCCAAAGAATGCGATTCACTATGGTTGTTTTTAATGTCACTTGGGATTTCTTAGATGAGATGGTCAGATGGTGCAGAGTCACTTGCACAATCTCTCAAATGTAAGGGTGTTTTCACAAGTAGGAATCAACTGAGAATTTCAGAAAGAAACATTTTTAAAATCAAGACATTCAAATTGATAATGGCTATGGAATCTCAACACCCACACAGAGAGAAAAAAGCAGTGCAATTGGTGTAGCTCCATGTGTAGTTGAAAAGTTCAACTATCTGGGCTGTTGTAAGAAACTCGACAAATGTTTAAAAGAATCTGCTATTGCCTCAGCATTCTATCCTTATCATTTTACAACCCCTAACATAGTACATTTTATATTACCTACACTACTATGTCCACACACAACAACAATCACACATCCAAGTGGAGCATTCTAAATCCACTAAGACTTTTCAAGAAGAAGCCAAACCAGATAAAACATCGCCAGCATGATAACCATAGGGTGGGTGGGCAACAGAAATCGGATCAAAGATCTCACAACAATGCCAAAAGCAGGGATGGTCGCAACTCTATAAGAGAAATTAAAAGGCCCGGTCTATTTGAACTGTGGACGTTATGGTTTGAAGCAAAGACCAAGGGCACGAACCACAGAGGCCAATGAACTCCCTTGTCTAAAATATAAAGATGCATATGGTCTCGTGCTGAGACTATTATTATTATTTGGTAGCAAAATGCCAAAATATTACTCAAATTAAATGGGATGCAAATATTATCCACAAAATGGATCTGCTAGTAGCAAAATGGGCAGAAACCAAACGCACATTTACCAGTTGTGATTTTTTGTGTATATCCATTTAGTTGTTCCAATTTTATACTATGGTTGCACAATTCGACCATGGTTTAGCAACTTAAATTTATTTACATTTATAAATAAATTGTCAAAATTATTCACTAATGCAAATTTAATATTATACCAGTTACAACGATAAATGTATGATAATTTTAAACAACAGTATCAGCTGTGAGCAGCATTTCAACTACAAATTGTATTCCTCTTTAATAGTAGTTAAATACAATCCAGACATTTCTTGATGGATTTGAAATGTAAACTTCAATTCAAAATGTCACATTAGTCAGAATCCTTTTCTTCATCTGGCATTATGCGAAGCTCCAAAAAAATGTGTAAAAGGATCTGCTTTTGTAAGAATATTTTGTCATTGATCCTTTTCATCTACCATAACATTAGTCTTTATAGTTCTACAACACAATGCACACCAATAATCCCCAAATTTCTGTCAGGACATCTTCTTGATCCAAACAGTTGGCAAAGTCTAACCAAAATAATCACTCACACCATCACAAAGACCCGCCAATAGTTGGAGTAGGAGTAGAACCAAAAAAGTGCAAAAAGGAGCACTTTAGCTTCAAAGATGTTTTCAGACGGGATAATCCCAACACTGTATGTGAAGGGAAGAGTATGGGTAGCTATTTTTGAAGGGTAACTATTTGCTAACAAACAGTGGTCACACATTTGGCTGTGGTTGCCCCTATAATCATTGACAGTCAAAATGTACCTTTCAAAAATTATTTCCCATATGGATTAGCACTAACAAAGCTCAGAAAGCTGTTTATAATGTATTATAATTCGTGTAGAGCCCTGTGCCAATTTATACACTGTTTCATGAAGATAGATTAGTTTAGGATAGAAAGCAATACTCAACAACCATTTAGAATGAGAAAGCCAAGTAAATGCGTTAAAGTATAAACAGGCTTGACATTGGTGTTACTTTACAACTAGTACTAGCTCAAGTACTCGAATGAGATTATTGTAAAAAACGTGCGAAGGTCCTTTCAAATGACATGGAGATAAAGACCAAAATCGGTTCAATGATGCATATATATATTATTCAAAAATACAAAATACTACAAATGATATCTATAAAGCCCATTCAAATATCTGTTATCTATCATTGGCATCAATGAACAGAGTGATAATTGTTTTATATTAATGGATCTAAATGTAAAAATTATGATCCATGTAATATAATTTAGTGATATATTTCGCAAGTACTTATAACATAAGAAAATGATATAATTACAATTCTACCTTATAATCTACACACGTTTGTCTATTGATCCTAATAACAAAGTCCACTTTAAACTTTTCGTATTTGTCTGTGTGGTTATCGATATAGCTGCACGTATATATCTGCCAACAAAACTATTTTATCATTTATGCCCTACCAGCACCAATCCGTGGTCTGAGGGCAACTACTGTGAGCCGTGCAGGTAATCCAGAAATAACTGTCATAGTCAACATAAGAAGGATAGCAAAGAAGAGCAGAGTAGCGAACTGAATCAAAGATGTTTGGTATTTCATTGTTGCTATTGTGAGAGACCTTTCAGTTTAGTTGGGGATATATAGGATGCTGCTGTTGATGAAGCAATGTGCACAAGCTGGTAAAAGTTATTGAATGGGCGTGTAGCTATGTATCAATCAGTTAGGTTTAAAAAGAAAGCGTTTTTAGGGAAAACTTGTGGCTTTCCAAATGTGGCTGGAGTCATGCATTGCTATTTATACACAATTCAAGCCCAAGCTCGTTTATTGTCCTCTATCCATGTGTATATGACGAGATTGTGTTGCGACATGAATTCCAAAAGCCCTTTTAAAACCAACTACATGCCCTTCCTTTCATGTAGCCTTATTAGAAATAACTGTAAAGACATAAAGAAGTGTAGCTAAAGAGTCGTCGTCTATTTTTTTCTTGTGCATGCTTTTAGACTATTGCTTAGAGTAGTTTTCTTTGGCATTTCACGAATCCACATCATCGTATGTGAGACAGCTTTATTGGCGAAAATTTAAACGCCAAACCAAAGGATTATAAAAGCTAGGGCTTGCTCACGCGTACGTGGTTTTATATGAATTAAGGAAATAGGACGGTTTAACTCTTTATACTAAAACTAAAATACCCTAAAATGGCGTTTCATAAAGTGTTCACTATAATACCTAAAAGCAAATATCCTGTAGAAGGCATAAAGAAAATTCGCTAAAGTCTGATATATAGCAAAAGCAAGTTTGCGGAAACTTGATAATCGCTTTGGATTACATTCCCAAAGAATCTATAGAAATTTGAAGCAATGCTTGGAGCGTTTATTATCATTCCTTGTGATTGGTTTGTTCGTGTTAAAGAACATACTAAAGGATCATGTACTAAATGGATCCGGTTAAAGATGTTGTGAATCTTGGGGGGGGGGGTAAATACTAGAGATATGGACTTCAAGAGTTATATACATCCATCTAGCAAAACAACTGTTATCTACAGAGTGTCTTGATGTCAAGTTGATCTATTATCCATTTTAGACATTGATCTCCAAGAGCTAATATAATTTCTGTGATGGCTAATTTTGCTTTGATCTTTTAGCAAGGCAACATTTGGGACTGATAAATCAGGAGCCCAAAAATCCGCCAAAAGTATCTTTATAGCTATTAATAGCAAATACATCATTGACTAACAAAACAATGTTGTTGAGTGGCATATCATGAGTAGAATAAATTTTGAATTCAACTGATGCGGTAACATCAGAGGTGATCTTTGGTATATGCACATATTTTTTATAGCTACTATTTCATTTTGATTATAACTTTTAATCATGCTCTTCATTGATCTACGTAATTAGCTTAATCCCATTTGGTTTGAACAATATGTTTCCCTCAAACATGCCTTCCTATGTTTGTCTTTTTAGAATGAAACCACTATTAAATAATATGTATTATTTTTTAATTTTTCGAATTGCGACCATACAAACGAGAAAATGTTGGTTCCCGTCCGATCACCGTAACCAAGCACGTTATGGCCAGGAGAGTACTGCTGTGGGGGACCAAGCGGGAACACCTGGTGTTGCAATTTGCTTTTTCCATTTTTTGATAATGTAAATAACCAAAATTCATATATTATTTGTGTAAATTTATTATCACAGATAATGTATACTGAAAAGCATATTATCAAAATTGACAGCGTAGTTGAATGAGAAAATGGTTTATACAAGCACAACTATATATAAGACCAAGAGATGGGCGATGAGTAGGAGTTGTGAGGATAGTAGAGGGTGGCACTAAAGAAAATTGCGACCAAGAGTTTAACCGTATTGGAGTGAGTGGCAGGCTATAAACTCAATATAGCTAGCTTATTAGAGGTGAAGACCAAGAATGTTAAGACCAAGGTCGAGGTCGATGTCAATATCGATGTTAAGGCTAAGAAGGCTGTTTATTTTCTTGACAATAACAACATACTCTTCGCCATAGTAGCCACGAGAAATGTAGGTGTTGTACTGCTTGCAAAGGCCGAGGAAGAGGTCAATGTCGATGTTGAGGTTCAAGCTCAGCAGGCTGCTACGAGTGTAACGGTATACATCAATGGGTCTGTGGGACTTGATGCAGGTGACAATGTCGTTCTTGAAGCCGCCTTGGTTAAGAGGAGCAGCGAGGGCAGTAAGAGCAACAATGAAAACGGTGATGAGAGTAGCCTTGGCGATTTTCATTTTGAATATGTGGAATGCGCGGGAGGTGTTGATGCGGTGTAAGCAAATTAAGAGACTGTGCTAGTCTGTGTTTGAAAGTGCGGTAAGAAGTGGTGAGAGAAAAGCTGTTGTTGGTTGATGAAAAGTCTTGGAGAGAAAACTGTACATCCTTTTATACTTGTCATTTTGGAAGGAGTCAGTTGTGTTGAAGGTCAGAATACGGCATTAATGTGGTGACTATGTGGATGTATGTATTTCACACCAACTCAGATCACAGCTAAACACAATTAGACACTAGCAGTTCCTACTCTCCCAATCCTTTCCCAAAGAAGAGTCGATCTGTTTGATAGGTGTGCTGCAATCTTTGTATTCCTTTTTCCTTCTTTAGGCATCTGCAAGGGATAGATAAAAATGGGTAGGTAGGTTCTGTAGTGTCCGTGAACCCCCTTCTTTTTTACTCGGTCTTTGGCATAAACGTACATACAAAGATAACACATCTATTAAATGGGAAAACCAACACCCCTGCAGTATCAGTACCAACAGCAACCACTTTTGCAGGAATTGCTATTGATGCAATGTCCAAAATTGGAAAGGAAATTATAGGGAATTGTTCTTCCAATTATGCGCAATTTCACTTTCTAAATCTATGGACAAGGATATAAAAGAACCGACAATAATCATAGTGTAAGGAAGAACAATGGTTTAACCCGATAATTTGTTGTAGAATGAGTGAGTGAATTGAGTATAGTGTTGTTTGCGATCTCCTCAAAGTAATAAGCGAAAATAAATAAATTATGTTGTGACAGAGTTAACTGGAATCGAAGTAAACAACCAAATACCCACACATAAATGGCATGCCATCTACTCATCAAACAATTGGTCAAAGTTTACAAGGCTTGAGCAAAATGACTCCCCAGGAGTAGTTGCATATCAAATAGCTGATGGTTGGGCCAAAATATGAGGGCTCGTTTCTGTCTACTATAGATTTGGCAGAATCTCCTTTGAAGGTGTGTACCAGAAGTATGCCCTGGATAATAGCCAATAATCCGCCAGGCTCCAGCCAAAGTGTACGGGCTATGGGTCGATTTTCAGGGAAAGTATGAGGGCACCAGTTTGTTTCCTTTTGATAGAGAACTTTCCAATTGATCACTAGTGGAATCTCACCAATTGAAAACCGAATAAACAGGTTTCTTTTCCAATAACCAAAGCAAATTTGTTAGTGATTTTCAGTATGGTATTTGTGAGAAGGAGTAAAGCCATTGAATGTTGCTTTAGAAAAGAAACAATACAGTCAAAAAGGTGGCTTGCATGTCTTTCAATCTTGATGTGGGCAGTGGTGCTTTGCTGATGTATGTTTGTGTGTGAAAATACTTGCTGGTTAGAGGGAAAGGAGATCAGAGTCAACAAATTCACCCGCGAGTACATGACCACAGCCACCACCACCGCCATATAAGCCCGTGCGATGAAAAGCCATGCTGCACGCTATAATTAGAAAAGATATGTAGTGGCGATAGCTGGCAGAACTCATAAATTAATTGTAGTAATGACAGTAATTCAACTGGTGCGTAGTTGTGGACATGCCACCAAGTCATGGTTGGAAAAGACCCAAGAATCGACCCCAAATGTGGCAAAGTCATCCCTATTTTCTGAATACAGCTTTGTCTACTTCTAGTAAGCCTCTAGTTTATATTTAGAGCATATCCATGAGGTTTATATCAAGGTTAATATGGATATCTAAACCCAAATCATTGTCTAAATCAGTAGGTGTATTTGAAGTCAACCTTTTGGTAAACACACACACACTTTTCTAAACAGGATCCCCCAAGTGTGCCCATGCGCGAACTTGTGTCAATTTGTCCACCCCATCTGCTCAAAACAGCTTTGAGCCCCTTTGGAGTTGGCTGCATAAACTAGTCTTTACAAATCTTCAGACCTCTTTGAAATGATCACCCACAGCCGGTTCTTTTTTTGCATTTTTGTTTTTGTTTTTGTGGTTTTCTCAAGAAAAGGACTCTGGAACAAAGCAATGATGAACCAGTGTAGTAGTGCACCTCGAAGTCCAGGTGTGGGAGAAATTATGTGGTATAGATCTGACATGTGTGAAGACCCAATATGGATATATCGGCAAATAGAATAATCAATGGCACTGATAATAGTTTTTACAGAGGGCTATTCTATTTGCCCTGCATATAAAAAAGAATGTACAAACCTCTGTGAACCTCAGAGCTGGTGATGTCAATATTTGGAATAATACTGCTCAATGCTCATTTTGTCGATGCTTGTAAATGTGTACAGCTATGTCAACCATATGCCATGAAGGTTGCTACATACAATTCATTTTTACAGGACCTTCAAGCATTGGGATATCTTTACCACTTCACATCACATCACATCTTGGTTGACCGCATGATGTGTATTTTACGTCATGATCAATTAGACCACAGACTGGTAAACGACCAAGACCGCCAAGAAAACATAAACAGGATAGACTAACTTTCAATACCTGATTGAATTAGACCACACGCACACGCACACACACACACACACAGAGAGAGAGAGAGAGGCCAATCTAATCCTTGTTTCTAAAAGTCTCTTGTTTCCAAGAAACATTTATTTCTCATATCGGCTCATTTATTGAAAAATAGCATGTCAGGTCGAAAAATAAATACGCCGCAGGCACATAATAAATTCAATTAATGCATTGTATGTCCAAGCAGGATTTTCATTCACACTACTACTACTACTACAGAAACACTTTTGGCAAACCAATGCAAACCCCTGTTTACTTGTTAGGTTCTTTCCCTTTCTCTATCTCTGCCATTTTTACAGATCGTTGATGACTTCATGAAGTTCCTGCATCATTATTCTCATCATATCCATTACCCCCTAATATAAAAAATTGAAAGAAGAAGGTAAAAATTGGAGTCAAGATCCTGAGTTAGATTGTTGTGTGTATGCGTAAATCTGAGAATCTAATCGAGACTATGCAGACAGACAGGATTCCAACCAAGTGACAAGTTCTTTTCCTAATATATACAGCGCTTTCATAGAGAGAGAGAGAGAGAGACTTGGGAAACGGAATGGCGATATATGACTATATTTAATCAATAGCCGACATATTTCCTCTTACTTTTTTGGATTGATATTGCCAACAACACAATTCAAAACTGAATTTATTAATTTTAAATGGAAAATTTAAGCTATGCCAGTAACAATGAATTCGATTTCTATTGCTTCAATCGAAATTGATATTCTAGATTGGTACAAGGCTATATATTCCTGAGATCTGGGAATGGTATGAAAGCTTCAAGCATACTATATAGATGATAATGGAGTTCTATGAGATACATTTATGGATGTAGAGGATGAGGAAACTGCAGATTCCTCAATATTAGCACTAATGTAAAAATATAATAAAATAAAATAAACTAGGGCGGAATATTCTACAAAAAGGTCAAAGTTTACAAAGACTTGTGCAAAAATGCGTCAATAGGAATTGTATATGAAATTGCAGGTGGTTAGGCCAAAGTCTAATGAGAAACCGCTCTCTATTTCTGCCTATACCATACACTTGATCACTTGTGAATGATCACCAAAAGATCAAGATTAAAAAAAACTAAAATTGCTGCACAGCTGGTATTCATACATGGTCCCTACCACCACCACCACCACCACACTACTAACAAGGTCATCACAAGCTTAACATACACTATGGCAAAAAATCCCCAAATTGGCCAAGAAATGGCTGGATCTTCACCGAAATTGTGCCCAAGTGTACTGATATGCCTCCAGAAGATTTGGCCCATAAGCCATCCATCTGGGACGGTATTGGAGAGATTATTCTGCCAAATAGCATATAGTTCAGGAACTTTTTTGCTTATTTGTTGGTAAATTTGGGGTTTTTTGCGATAGTGATCGGTGATCGAGCAGGTTTGGCATGGGTTGACCTAGGCTGGCTTTTCGGGGCAAAGCACATGCAGACTCTGGTGTCTGCAGTGCCACAAGGTAGACAGAACCGGACGGCCGCGAACAATGATACTTCATACTCGTGGACTGTATCGATGTTACTGAGTTTGTCGGCAGCTGGTACTGGACAGATGGTGACGGGGAGAGTGGATCCTTTGTTGAGGGTGATCGTTGCCTCCCAGTCGCCATGCCACATATCTTGGACATGGAAGTATTGGCGAAGGTCCTTGACTGTGCCAAACTGAAGGAGGCTTTGCTCTATTTCTGGGGCTGTGATTTTCGGGTCCACGCTGGCAATGTGTATGTGCAGTTCAGTCTCAAAGTCTGGTACCCATCTGTAGTCAGTCCCCCCATGCCTTAGCGGGTTGTTTTGCAGAGAAATAAGGTCCTCGGGCGTCCTTGGGTGGAGGCCCACACGGTCCGGACGCATAATAGCACAGAATATGTTACGGCGGTAGGGGGAACCCACATTCAGCCGGAGGCTGCTGATGTATTGATCAACTACTAACCCGCGGCCAGAGAATGCAGGCAAATTGATCCACATTGTAGCTAGTCTTAGGGCTGGGGCTTTGGTGCGCGCTCCCTCAATACGCGTTGTCATTGACACGGCTTTGTTGTGGTTCCTGGTAGGGCCCATTGCTGTGTCACGGTATGATAATCTAGGTGGAGTCAGGCCAGGCGTTGCAGAGAAGGTAGGGAGGAGTTTGAAGGAGAAAGAAGAGTTCAAGTAGCTAGTCCTGGAGAGAGGGAACGATTGATCAAATGGGCATTGGTGTAATCTCTTGTGAATGACCACAACCCAAACGAAAGAATTATAAAAACTAGTGGTAAAAAAATTTATCAATCAGCCGACCAGATCAAATCGCCGACTTTTTAAATCTCTAGTAAACTTTTGAAAACTAATCTAATGCGTTGAATAGTCTATTTATGAAATTATCTTGGCTAAGGAATGTGTAGCTGCATTGACTTTAAGTTGGTATACAAAAAACTTAAAAAACTGTTTAGTGTGCACATTTTGATAGTGGTATTTTAATGTATAGAGTAAAAGAAAAGAAAAGAAAATACGTAAAGTTCAGAGTGTAAGCATTGGTAATGGTACCAGTCATAGCAAATTAAACAAGAAGAAAAGTAAGAACACAAAGTAAATATATAGGTTGATATTGGTGATGTTTAGACACTACCACCGCTTCGGGATGTAGGAATTCTATTCAAAACCTTCTTCTCAGAGGCCATAGAACGGGCTTGTTCTTGGATATACTTTTCCTTAATATCACTCAAGATAATAAGCACCTGCTCGAACTCAACTGGCTTATCGTCACTAGTAGGATCAATCTGGGCCTTGTTCAAAAGTTTTGACAAATCGTCTTTAGCAAATGGCAAATTCAGAGCCTTAAGAACAGGCTCGACATGCTTGACCTTAATATATCCATCACCCTTATCATCATAATCAGCAAAGGCTGCGCGGAAAGCACCGATTTCATCAGCAGAGAACTGGCCGCGATGGTAATAAGAGTTCATGTCCAAAAATGGCAGTGACGATGTTGTAGTTACATGAACATAACCTTCCTTCGTAATAGATGTTTCAAGAGGAGTAGAAGATGACTGGTCAACAATGGTCTTGGGAAGACCCATGGTTTGCAAGTAGGCCAACGTATCGGTATATTCTTTCTGTTGGCGTTCAGGTGACCACTTGAGCTCATTTGCCATCAATTCTATAACCTTTGGTACAACTTCAAAGGCAGCGTGGGCATCAAGGAAAGCCAAGCGCATGCGACGAGCAATAACATCGACTACGGTACGAGCATACTCGCATTCAACTGCATATTTGACTTCGGATTCAATGAATGGGTAGCTAGGATGAAGACGTGTTCCAAACACTGGGAAGTGGCGACCAGTACGTTCAGCCATGGCACAGACTGCCCAAGCTCTGTCACCATAGTTGTGAGAAAGAGCCTTGGCAACATCAGCATCAAGGCCAAAGTTTTGAGCCAGCTTGATGAACATCGTTTCGGACCAAGTATGCGACCCAATGAGTCGGGTACTTTCGGTCCTGCATCCATAGACTGGCGACAAAACGAATGTCTTGATGGCTTCATCAATAGTCTCCTTGGCCATTTCACGGTATGTTGTCCACTTGCCACCAGCAATGGTAATAAGCTTGGATTCAGAGATATGGATCATGTGGTTACGAACAAGATCCTTGGTGTTCTTGGCCTTGGGATCACGAACCAAAGGACGAATGCCAGACCAGGCAGCCAAAACATCGCCACGACGAACCTTGACATCTGGTGAAAGGAATCTACGGATTTCGTTCAGGATCCACTCGATTTCCTTTTCTGATGGAATGGGGTTTGGTGTGACATCACACAGAGTATCAGTAGTACCAGCAACCACGCCGCCTTCCCAAGGAAGGAAAAACACAACACGACCATCGCTGGTAGCCGGGTCAAGCATACCCATATTCTTGGGACTGAAGTAGGAAGGAAGTACCAAGTGAACACCAGCCGAAGGAGCAACAATATCTTGCATCTTGGGTGTATCCATCTTCAAAATAGCGTCCGAAAATGGTCCAGTGGCATTGATAACACCCTTAGCCTTAACTTCCCATGTTTCGCCAGTCTCATTATCTCTAACCACAGCACCTTTAACCACATCTTGGCCACTCTCTGGGTTCATCTCCTTGATCAAAGACAAGACCTCGGTATGGTTAGCCACAACAGCGCCATGAGCTGCTGCAGTGACTGCCAACGTAACATTCATTCTTGAGTCATTATGCTGACCGTCATAATAAACCACCGCACCAACCAAATTCTCGGACTTCAACATTGGGAATGACTCCAATGTTCTCTTACGGCCAAGCATGTAGCTAGGAGTTATTCTCTCACTTCCAGCCAGCATGTCATACATCTTACAACCAAACCAGAAGTAAGGCAGCTGCCACCACTTGTAAACGGGCAACAAGATTGGCAATTCATTACTCAAGTATGGTGCAATATGTAAAAAGGTCTTGCGTTCATGCAAGGCTTCGCATACCATCTTGTATTGATCATAATCCAATCCCATTATGGCTTTTTGCAAATATCTGACGCCACCGTGAATCAGTTTGGTTGATTTCGAAGATGTTCCCGAAGCAAAATCATCTCGTTCAACCAGTGCTACTTTTAGACCACGGGATGCGGCATCCAAGGCACAGCCAGCTCCGGTTGCACCAGCACCGATAATCAATAGATCAAAGCCTTCATCATCGTCTTCTTCCTTGACACCTTCCCCCTTATCTTCTTCATTGCTGGTAGTAGTAGCAGCAGCAGCAGCAGGAGGAGAAGGAGGTGTTGATTTTTTACCTTTAAGTCGATTCAACATTTGCTCACGGGATGGAGGAGTCCAGAAAGCATGTGGGCGTTCTCCTATTGGTGTATCATGGGCCATCAGAGGATCGGCGTAAATTGGCTTTTGGCCAAGTGCTCCCATCATGGCTGAATGGGAAAACCGATGTTTTCTGTCACTGTCAGCATAGAAGTTGTTGTATGCATAGTAGCCACCCACAAGAGCTGACATAGCAGTACCGGTGGCTGCAAAATAAAATAGTTTGGAACGAGCGCTACTGCTACCACCACCACCACCGGCACTGGTTGAGGCTGATGATAGTGTGGAAGCTAGTCTTTGTCTCCACCACATTATTTAGATAGTCGTTATTAGGTATGTTGGCTGATATGTTGTAGAGGTTTATCGCAAAGTCAAGACTGTGGGGATAATATATGTATATGTATGCCTGTTCGTGGAAATATACAGATATTATTTGACAGATATGTGGGGGTCTTTGTGTGCCAGGCAATTAGGCTGCGAATTAGCAAAGAGTTAAAACTAACACACACACTCACTCACAAACACAAAGAGAGAAAAAGAGAAAAAGAGAATAGAGAGGGAGAGAGAAAGGCTATCTTTTTATATCACTTTTATACGCAAAGAGAGAGGGATCTGTAATCGTAGCACTTGGGACTATAGTAGGGATCACTATTACTGAATTATGGTGCTGCTAAAAGAGGCAATGCTTGGTGATGGTGATGATGATGGCGATGACAACTTAGATAGAGACAGAGGGCTTGCCTCATTCAACCAAATGAACCAATACCACGCCTCTATGACTAACTTCATTTGGTTGGCTGGGTGGATATTCAACAACTCTTCTAAACCATGCTGTTGCTGGCTGCACCTTTCTTTGTCTCCAACCATGTTGGGTTAGAGATCAGACTTAAACCAGAATTTGCGAGTCCATGTGCCCTGAGTCGTTTGAGCTACTCGCTTTTAATAAACACATTGCTTGTGGGCAAGAGCAGGTTATAGATTTTATACTTGGGCAACTATGCATCTATCATTCGGGGCTATAAAGCCCGAAAGTGCCTAACTCTGGCCACGCATTTTACAAGATTGCTCCATATCACTGTTGCTGCTCTATGTGTATGTGTGCGTGGCTATGATCATGGCATGAATGAATGTTACCGAACCCATCTCCGCCAAAGCGCCCTTTTCTTCATAGACATCACACTAGTCTCTCCTGTGGATCCGACTAGTACATGCACAGGAGAGAACTTCTCGGGACCAATAATTAAAGCCAGTGGGCGTATGGCCATCACTGGCATTGATAGTGCTTGATGTAAAGATACCAGTAGAAGGCTAAAACACCAATTTGTGTACTACTACGTGGCCATTCTTCCAAAAACGAATAATAATGGGGGGATGTATTCGTCATGATCCGTTTGTGAATTCCTGGCCAGTTTTTTGCACAGCCCTTGGGATTATTGTTCCCCCTTCTTTACGCATACTTTATGTCACTGCGGTGTAGCGACAGCAGCAGCAGCAATTGTTAAATGACATTGACCACAAAACCACAACCACAACTCCAGCCAACAAAAGATCAACTGACTGGAACGTGCGGTCGATCCCCTACATTGACTTGCCTTCTAGATCGATAACAGCCACAGAGGCTCAAGCTCCGAGCTCCGACAAGCTCATATGACAATAAAAATCCAAGAAATTAAAGCCCAACCTTTTTCGGCCTTTTACACTATTTGGGGATAAATGTTAGAAATAACAATAGGGAACGAAATTGACCCTCCCCCCCTTTTTCTGCATCCCCTAGTCTTCTAGTCCTCGACTCTATTTTTCTGTTTGTGCGTTTCCTTTGGCTGTTTCTAGATCCAAACTGGAACAGCTCCATACAGACAAGCAAAGATAAGTAGATGTCGTCAGAGTCTCTGTCTCCATCCTTAAAAGTGTACCAAGTAATATATCCTCCAATGACAGTCTGAAATGTATGTCCTATGGGCCAAATTTGATGGTGGTATTAGGGTACAAGATTGTTCTGCTCCCTTTTGATGTAGAACCTGCCGGATGTATTGTTGTGAACAATATCTATCAACATCAGACGACCGGAAAATCATCTTGATTCAAATTGCCAACATCTAACAGCACTTGTCCTGCTTTTTTGCCTATCTGTCTTTTATCTGACATTGTTCTTGTTCTCTAGAATCCACAATAGTAACGTTTCAGCAAGGTTCTATATTACAAGAAATGAGGGTGATTGTTTTTGGGGGGGAGTGACCAACATTTACCAATAAATTAGGGCCACCTATTTGGTCAGAGTTTACAGGGTTTTAGGCAAAATTGGTCTTCAGGAAGTGCATACAAAGTGGCTGGTGATTGGGTCGAAATCCGAGGATCCATTTTTGCCTATCTCACACTTAATCGCTTGTGAGTTATCATCATTTGACTATTAGCAGCTAAATAGTACCCTCCAATACTACAATACATAATATGAATTTATTTGGTTCAAACAAAAGATAAAACCATTGTCGTTTTATAAATCATTCATAAATATTCTCTTAAACAGTACATAAATAAATGAAGAGAGGAAAGAGATTTACAACACACACACAGATATATAGATGTATAAATAAAATCAATTCCAGTAATAGAGTATAGATAGAGAAACAGAGAGATATCAGAGAAATTTAAATAAAATTTGTATCAAGCAAAGGTATGCTAAGATGATGACTTGGATGGAGTCTTTTGGGCAATCTCAATTAACCGTTTAAGTCCAGCAACCCATTTAGACTGATCACCAAACGCGGCTTTTGCAAGATCACGTTGAGATGATAATGCCTTTTCATAATCTGATGATCTTATAGCTAATAGACAAAAAAGAATGGGTAGAGTTTAGTTTTAAATAAACGAATAGTGAAAGCCAGAGTGTGTGTGTGTTGTGGATAAATAAATAGAGCTTTACCTTTGACTAGTGTGTATACAATCATTATGATTCCGGGTTCCAACGATGCAATACAGTCTTGCAAAACTTTCAATCTCTTTTGTGTATCTTCGACCATTCTCTTCATCATAGCCTATAATAATAATAATAATAATAATAATATTTAAAATCATTCATTTTAATTAAGACTTACTTGGTTATTAAATAGTATATGTATATATGTATATAACTTGACACGTTTTTGTTACTTACAGATGAGTCAATTGGAGCATTACTCAATACACCATCAATAATTTCATTAATAGATTCAATCATTTCATTCTGACTCGGTGTTGCTCCAACATTTTCACGACTATTACCAGAAGACTCTTCCTCCTCCTCCTCCTCCTCCTCCTCCTCCTCTTCCCTCTCATTAGTCTCTCTACCTTTATCATGCTCAATCCGACCCAAAGAAGGTGACAAAGTTGCCGATCTCGATGGTGGTTTCGAAGGCTCATCATCATATTCATTATTTAAACTCAAGTTAGAAACATGTGATGAAGGAGGTGGGATCAAATCCACTACTCCTTTACCCCCACCCCCAGAGGAGATTAAATTGTGAGCATATTTTGGACCTTTCTTCTTTAAAGTAGTAGTAGTAGTAGTAGTAGTAGTAGCAATAGTAGTAGCAGCAGCAGCAGCAGCTCCTCCTCCACCGCCATTACCCTCTACTCCATTTCCTCCACTTGCGCTTTGTTGATTATTGTTACTTAAGCTAGGAGTTCCACTTCGACTACTATTGCCACTAGAAAATATTCTTTTGGGTGGATCATTCCAATGACCGTTTGCCGCATATCCTGGGCCAGTAAAGTCCTTGTACACGCTATTGTCTCGTGACGAATTATTTCCTTCTACTGGGCCACTCGCTACTGCTCCACCCTTTATGCTTGATGCGGGGGTTGGGAAATTTGAGGTCGATTCGGTCCAGGGTACTAAATTGGATTTATTTGTTGCTTTTGGTGGTGGTAAACTGCGACCTGGTCCTGGCGGTGGTGGTGGTATATTTTTTGACGAAGGTGGTGGTGGTGGCCGGGATACTGGCTTTGTATCAACCGAAGTTTGTGTACCAGAATCCGCCTTAGGCTGTGAATGGTGGTGACCGTCTACGGCATTCCTGGAATGCTGTGTTGGTTCGTCTTTTTTGGTAAACCAATTTAAACCAAATGGCATTGCGTTCAGCGGTAAATATATGTAAATATAAAGTAGGTACAGCAAGATTCCCAATGTTTCTGGATCAAAGCCAAACAAACAATGCTGGGGTGAAACCAAAGTGTATTAATCAAAGACAAAAGAAGTGACTGGGCTTGTGGTTGTAGTTGTGGTTCCAAAATAAATGCCAATGGACCCAGTGTTTCTACTTGGTAGCCTGATGTGTGTATGTGAAGTCACACATCACCAACCATAGTGCGTATATGTTCAAGCTTCGCATCTGATCGGCCACACATTGGCTGTGCGTGGACCAAAGCACGATAATTCACAAACAGCCAAGTATTTCAACTATACTCCCTGTTTTGCTTCAACCGCAGTTGCCTGCACTTCTAATTGATATATGAACATTGTAAATTTATAGCAACCATGATACTTGTCATAGGGCTTTAACAACAGCGCTTGCACTTCAAGAACAAAGCCATTGAATGTTTCTAATATAAGCTTTGCTATGTAAAACAATACATACAAGTCTATTAGAAAAGCTATAAATATTCTTGTATTTTCTGTATTTATTATTTAGCCATGCTCTCTCCACTCAGTCTCTCTGGCATGTTATCTCTCTTTTTTGATGGAAGGGGTTAGGCCTTCTTTGCTAACCATTGCTGCTGTCAACCAAAACAAACCCAAATGCTATTCAGGTTTTATTAAAGATATATTGATTATTATGGTGGTTAAATTACTGGATTATGACTGTTTGTTTAAAGCTAATATAGTCTAGTTTCCAAGGTCTCATGACCTGATCAGTCTTGGACAAACGAGGATTATTTCCTAGCAACTACTGCTAAAACTGTTCGATCTCTTCTACTCTTCAACATTGGTTCAGTCCAATAAACAAAAGCAATGCTTCATTATGAATAACAAAAGTTATACCCAATCCTTAAAGGTTTGTTTTGTTTCTTGGTAAAGGCCTTAAGCAGGTGTGTGTGGGGAGTTGTATTTTTCAAACTTTAACAGAAAGAGGACTACTAGTAGTAAAAAACAATACTTGTTGCTAGAAAATAATAATAGTAGTGGTGGCAGTACTACTACTTGGATGTGTTGGTGTTGTACTATGTTATATATTATCGTTATAAAATGTTTTATTTTGTGACTGATTTTACTTGACATTGCTTATTCCTTCATGTAAACGCCAGGGGCAAGAACCATCTCATCAAGTCCCTTTCCAGCTGGGCACATGGGGAATACATGCTCCTTTTCACTAACAACGCACTCAAGAAGGACTGGGCCGGGCTCAGCAAGGAATTCCTCCATAGCACCAGGAAGCTCCTCAATATTTGTTGCCCGAAGACCACGGCAATGGAGGGCCTCAGCAAGTTTGACAAAATCGGGATTAATCATAGACGTGTGCGAGAAGCGTTTGTCATAGAACAGTTCTTGCCATTGACGAACCATACCCTGGAAGTTGTTGTTGAGAATCAACATTTTGGCACCAATATTGAATTGCGAAGCAGTGGCCATTTCCATAGCAGTCATTGAGAATGAACCGTCGCCATCAATGTTAATCACAGTCTTGTCAGGAACACCGACTTTGGCTCCAACTGCTGCCGGGCAACCATAGCCCATGGTGCCGAGTCCTCCAGATGTGATGAAGGTGCGTGGGAACCGCCACCGGTAGTATTGAGCAGCCCACATTTGGTGCTGTCCTACGCCGGTGGTGATGATGGTGTCCTCTTTGTGGTGCTCGAGTTGTCTATTTAATTCGACAATAACAGACTGTGGCTTGAGAATAGACGTCGACGATTCTTCGGGGTCGTACCGGAAGGGGTACTTCTGCTTCCAGCCGGCAATGCGGTTGAACCACAGATCACGGGGACGGTGTTCGATGCGAGGGAGAAGCTGTCTAATATTTTCAACCACATCGCCTTCAACGGCAAGATCGACGTTGACGGTCTTGTTGATGTTCTTGGGGAGGATATCAAAGTGGATGATGCCGCCACGGTTTTCGGCAGCAGCCTTCTTGGCAGCCGGGGCAAAGGCCCTGAGGTTGCCAGTGACACGGTCGTCGAAGCGAGCACCCAGAGCAACAATGACATCGGCCTTTTGGATAGAAAGATTGGCATAGGCACTACCGTGCATACCAAGCATGTGCAGACTTTTTGGATCGGTTTCATCAAAGGCGCCAAGGCCAAGTAGAGTGGTTGTAACGGGGATGTTGCCCTTATCGGCCAGCTCCTTTAGAAGCTTGGGGCCATCAGGGTGGCTGAGCATACCCTGGCCAACATAAAGGATAGGCTGCTTAGCATTATTAATCAATTCAGCGGTACGATCCAAGGCACTACGAAGCTGTCTCTCAACACTCGTATATCCGCCATCAATACTCTCAAGAACAGGCCGAGATGGCAAGGCAGTAGTCGTAGGAATAGGGCGGTTCAAAATGCCAGCCGTAACATCCTTGGGCAGATCAACCAAAACGGGGCCAGGACGTCCAGAGGTAGCAATCTCAAAGGCCTCATTAATGCGTCTTGGGAGCTCAGCAATGTCACGAACCATTACATTCCATTTCGTACAAGACCTGGTGATGCCGACAACATCGGCCTCTTGGAAAGCATCGGTACCAATAGCACTGGTAACAACCTGGCCACTGAACACAACCATAGGAACACCATCAGAAAGAGCATCCTGGAGAGGAGTTACAACATTGGTGGCGCCGGGACCAGAAGTGACCAAAACAACACCGGGCTTTCCAGTAGCCCGAGCATAGCCCTCAGCCATGTGGCCAGCACCCTGCTCATGCCTTGGTAGAATAAACTTGAAATAGTTTGAGTTGTGGATAGCATCGTAGACAGGAAGAATAGCGCCGCCAGGATACCCGAATACAACGTCGACGCCTTTCCGAAGCATCATTTCGTGGAAAATCTCGCCACCAGTCATGCCAACAAAACTGTCGTCGAACTCCTTTTGGGCAGGGATGGTGGAGTTTCGATTGTTTGCTGGGTTTGGCTGAAGAGGTTGGACAGCGGGTTTTGATGCAGGAGATGAAGTAGAAGTTCTGGGAGCAGCTTTGCTTGAGGAGGTGGTAGTAGCAGATGCCTGGGGGTTGGCACCAGACATAGACATCGTAACTTTGGACCTCGTTTGCTGTTTCTGACTAGTAGAAGCTAATTTGAGAGACATGGTTGTAGCTGCAGTACATTTCGAGCCCTGAGCCGAAGAAGCAGGCGAAGCTGTAGCCGCATAGCGGCGCATAATATTCCTCGTGGATCTGGATAGATAGGCCATATTTTCACCAAAAAGTATAATCTTGGTGTGTGTGTGTATATATATATATAATGGTAATAACGAGAAGGAACGAAGGAAGATAAATAAAAGAAAACGGCCTGTGTGTGTATGTGAAGATAAACCAAGGGCAGATCGACTAGATAAAAAGGTTTTTATCCCACACATCGCAAAATGTGAGAGAAACCTTTTTTGTGCGTGAATGAGTGAAGAAAAGTTATTGGATTGTGTTGTGAATGGACAAAGATGGAAATGTGTGAGCCATAGAGATTCGATAGACGCAAGACAGTGCCTGTGCTGTGACAGTATGCGATGGAGCCTCTGTGTAGTGGTTGCTGTTGTCCAGTGATGATATGGTTGGTTACTAACAAAATCTAACTGATAGTGACTCACGCTACGTGATATGTGAGCATCTGTCTGTCTATGCTCTTCAGTGTGCCAGCAGCTACTCTTGTTTCAAAATAAGTGTATCTGCCATTCTCATCTGCAACACAGATACAAAGAGAGAGATAGAGAATATTAGACTAGTGTCATTATTAGAAGTCTTGAGTAGCTGCTATAAACTAATGGTGGGAAAGGCCATTGTTTCTGTTCTGACTATGATCATAAGGGGTAAATGAAACCAGCACCGCTATTGCGGGACATATTATATATTTGTAGAAAATTCAAGGAATGGTGAGATAAGTTCAGGATGATTCATAGGTCTGTGTATGTCGGGCATAGAGTTGTCTGACGCCCATTCACGAAACAGAGTGACTTTGTCCATCTCTGCCCAACGTAGACTGATGTCTTGTAAGCCGCCGTTGTCAAATATCTATTTGGCTTCTTCCTTCTCTTCCTCTGAGTAACAGCTAACCCCTATTCTGATATTTCAACCAGGGCTATTCGTACAATAGCTTTTCACGATCTCTTCCTATGTCACAAGCCATCCACGAATACACCAAACTTTTTACCAATAGTCTTCAATGTAGCCACAAATAGCCCAAGGGAAGGTGCATGCTACACCATGCGCACACATACACAGAGATCTAATTCACCAAACTATCTCTCTTCTATTCGCTGACGGATTCTCCCAATAAGGAGGCCAGCAACCACTTCTAGTGAATAGTGAGAGAGTGTGGGCCCGTGTACTTTTGTTTTAAGAATGGGGGGATGGGGAAATCATAGATGAAGCGGAGCACTTCTATTGGCTCAAAGTAATGTTGATCCGGTTTTCCAATAGATGTCGGATTTTGCTTGTCCAATCACATTTAACGAAATCTTCTGTTTAGGAGTCACTGATCATCATTAAAGCACACAGCTCATCTTCACACGCATTCACAAGCCACGGCATGTGCTGAGCTTTGGCATTTGCTTGCTTACTTTTGCTGCATAAGGGGGTTTTAATTTGACTAATAATGGCTCAGCTTTTAGTCGTCACCAACGATTTCTATGGAAATTATAATATGAAAATGAAAGTGGCAACGATGCTGATGAATAATGTTCTGTCATGCGAGAGAGAGTGTGTGTTTGTGTACGCTCACATTGTTGTTGTTTAGGATCTTTTGACTTAACTCTCCCTGAACATACAACACTTGACATTATTTGACGAGAAACATGATTCACAAAGGCGCGTGCTGTTCTTATAAATACTGAGTTGTTCTGAATGATTTAAACTACACTCTAAAAATTAACCAAGTACATAACGACCATCAGGCTTGAATTCCCAATTTTAATATATAATTTTAATATATATTTGTGCTGCTGCCTTAAATTTTCAATCTACAATATTAAGAATCGATGGTTCTCTCTCTCTTTGAATATTTATGTGTGTCTGTGGTCAATATGATTTCTGCTCGTGATATCACGTGTGCATAATCTTCAAAATCTATTCTTCATTTTATAACCCAAAATAATAATTGTAGATTTGGATCATTATTTTCAATGTGCCAAGTTTTACTAGTAGACTAGTTTTGACATGCATATTGGTCAACCTATATTATCATTGATAATATTAATTTAGCCCTTCAAAAATTACTGTCTATTTGGTCAAAGTTCACACAGCCTTAGGCAAAAATGGGTCCAAGGAATTGTATATGAAATGAGTAATATTTGAGCCAAAATCTGAGGGCCCTTTTCTATATATCATACACTTTATCACTAATGAAATCTAGTCAAAACTTTACACTATTTTTATCAATCCTCTTTTTATTTATTTAATTTAAACAATTAAATAAAGGCTTGAATAAATAACAATAGGAGGGCAATAGACCCTATATAAACTCATAAGTTACCTTGACTTTACCAGCATCTAAGTTTCCAGTGAGCTTATCGAAAGCACCTTCAGTAAGATCAATAATCTCGCTCGAACATGAGGAACAAGAATCAGTTATAGTAACTACGACCTCACCTGGTTTAGTTTTCTGTTCCTTCGAACCCGCATGCTTGATACGAACCTTCTTTCCACAAAAGGATGGTTTGCCGTCACCTTTGTAGGGCAGGGCAGCAATCATATCTGTCGAGCTACTAGTTTTTCCAGTACAGTGGTCATTCTCAGGTGTAAAATATGTAGCTAAACCGTTGACAATGTTACCAGATCCTGGACTACCACTATTATCGCCGGAGTCACCACTATCACCGGAGTCACCACTATCACCGGAATCACCACTATCACCGGAATCACCACTATCACCGGAATCACCACTATCACCGGAGTCACCACTATCACCGGAATCACCACTATCGCCGGAGTCACCACTATCATCTCCGGAGTCACCACTATCTCCAGAGTCACCATTTTCTCCACAATAGGCTACGGTAACCATCGAGATAAGTACGAGTAAAACTAGAATTGTATAAAATTTCATTTTGTTACGGAATATTAATTAAAAAGAAATGCGTTAAAAATATTAATTATGAATAAAAATTAAAAGGAAGTGTGTTAAAAATATTAATTAGGAATATAAAAGAATGTTAAATGTGTATATAAATTTGTAATATAGTTTTGAAATTTGATGGAGAAGTTAGAACATCCTTTTATAGATGGAGAAAAAAGTTAGAATCAGTATGCCACTGTTACTACATATGCTGATGCTGTGGTCATTTCAATACAAACTCATATAAACCACACACGTTTCCTTGCGAAAATTTGTGTGGAGTTTCACTATATAATTTCATATTGTAATGCAATAAACATCTTGCTCTTTGAGAATTGATCGTTTTAAATATGTAATTTCTTTGAGTGGTCAAAAATATCCGTAAACACTGCTTACTTGATTTACGTTAATAAAAAGAATTTCTACCCCTAACATTATGGTGTTATTATAGTGTGTATGCTGTGTAAATGCATGTGGAAAGTGAGTGGTAAAACTATCAAGACCACAATTTATTTCTTCACAAAAAGAGGTTGGCTGTAGCAATTGGGTAGTTAAAGAATCCGAGATGTTTGCTTTTTTTGGGGTTAGAGCTATCAAGCCGAAAATCCAAAGGCATTGAAGATATTCGTTTTAATTGACATCTTCATAGAGGTATTTAGGTTTGTAATCCCATTCTTTGGAATTGATTGTTTGTTAGTTCCTTACTCTAAATCAAATTTTTTGAAAGTGTTGGTACCACCATGTTATTTTATACTTTCAAAGATTTTGATTAGTTTGATTTTTTGGGAGGGGGAATATAAATTTTGGAGAATATATATATATATGTATGTGTATGTATGTGTAACTATTAAAGATTCTAAATAAGTAAAAGGCAATTTTGTTTTGAAAATTTTGTATGTATTGCAAAGGGCGTGATTGTGTTGATTTGGAGTGCTTTTGGCTATGATTGTTTGCCAAGCCTTTTTTGGCAGTTGTGAGCTCCAGCAATTTTTGAAGAGTACCTTTTGGTGACCAGCAACTATAGGGGCAGTCGCAGCCAAGTCGATGTCCAGTTTTACTAGTAAACATTCACCCTTCAAAAATTATGACCCAAATTGTGAGAGGTGGCAAGTAATTCAGTTTAGTGTAGTGCCCTAACATTTTTTGGATTTTCCACTTCCTCCTGCATTTTTATTAGTAAGAGAGCCTATGTGGTAGTTCAGTTATGCTCGAAAGCAAACATGGTCATGATTCGCTAGATGAATCTAAAATTTCCTCAACTTTTGCATTTACCTATATTTACAAGAATTCTGCATTATACATAAAGTAATATTCAAAAACAATTACTTTGAATAAGCATAACAATGTAAAGATGTAAGATTATTTTTGAAGATTGAATGTTTACTAGTAAACATTCACCCTTCAAAAATAATTGCCTATATAGTATAAAAAGCAAATTAAATAAATTGCTAGTTTCTTAATTGAGTTTATTTAATGCTGTCAATTTAAAGTATAATAGAAGAAACACAGAAAACAGAATGCAAAGATGATAAACTTCAGCAGTATTGCCAGGACATCTGAACTCTTCCAGGTCCAAGGTCACCAGTGAGTTTTAAGAAAGCGGGGTGGCTAAGATCAATGTCTCCCTTTGCGCATCCTGGACAAAGGTCAACCAAAGTGACAGTGACTTTACCAGGTCTAGTTTTTACCCCATTGTCCATGCCATCCTCCGTGCCTTTATAAGTAATACAGACCTTTTTACCACAAAATGCTGCCTTATCAGATCCATCTACCGCATTTATAGCCGCAACATATTCAGTGTTGTCATTTTGGTACCCACAAGCACCCAAACCTGGTTCATAGTATGTGGCCTCGCCACTACCGGATTTGCTATCTGAGTTACCATCATTATCGTCAGGTTCACTACTGTCACTAGGATTTCCGCTATTATCCGGGTTTGTATCATCATGAGAATCTCCTGGCTCGCCACTACAATCATCAAGCTCACCAGAATCGCAATTGTCCTCCTTAGAATGGACCACAGCGAACACTGAGAAAAGAGCGAGTAAAGTTATAACCGTAACAAATCTCATCTTATTAATTTATGTATTAAGTTGTTAGTTGATATATAATATTTATAAAAAGTGTATCTAATTTGTAAAGAGGGCCTGGGATGTTGTTAGAGTATAAAACAATATAATAATAAAAATTGTTTAAATATTTTTGGAATTGATGGGTTTATAAAATTTGGTGGCCAGAGTAGTTGTCATTTATGAAAAATGGTAAACGTATATTTCTAAAGTTTTATAGACGAGTATATATGTATAGATCGTATATAATCTCACAATATTGCTATAGAAAAATATGCCTCCTGAACTAAAATATTCGTATAGATATCAAATAATAAGTAAATAAGGCGTTTGATTGACATGGTTATAAAAACGTTTATTAGTATTTTGATTAGTTTGAATTCTTGGAAGTTAAGTTGTTCTAGGGCAATTTTTGCTTAATCGAGGCTTGAAATTTTGGTTGTATAATATTGGGAGGTTATAGATTTTGGGAACTAATGACACAATGAGGTTTAGACTCTTCGGATTTCAATATACTTGCTTTATTTGACATCACGTAGTTTAGATTGTGCAGCCTATTGGTAAAGAAATTGATGCTATTGAATTCTATGCATTTTTATATACTCAAACAGTTTGATTAACTAGATTTTGGAGTATATTTTAGTTAAGAGAGATGTACTGGGCAATGATGATATTCTGAAGGGATTGGTATTCAAGAGAATTTTGCATGCGTGGCATTTCTATACATGGCCAAAGTTTACAGGGCCTAAGACAAAAGTGTTATGTTCCTAGAAAATGTATACCAAACAGTTTATCATTGGGCCAATTCATATGGAGCTCCTGGGGATACATTTTTAACTTAGCCCTTGTGAAATCTGGCCATACCCGTTATGAAGGCGGTGTCATTAGAATACTACTTCGTACATGAGATATGTCCAGAAGCATTATTTTGAGACATACTAGTTGGCTTCAATTGGTACTAAAAAATTAAATTTCTTGATCTAATAATTAATCAAATAAGAAACTGCTAATAGCAATACCTGCTTCTTTTTGAGATGCTCCAGGAGAAGAAAAAAGTTGTATTGGTTGTTAAGTTTGGATCTCTATGTATTACTCTTATACAAATAATCGTTCAAAGTATAAAAGAAAACATAGATAGATCGAGTATTGTAAGTACAAATATATTAAACACAAAAGAACTTGGATCGTAATCCCTAAATATCTTAAATACTACCATTTTATACAAAACTTGCATTCAACTTTGACTTTCAAATTTCAATTTGAAAAATAGACATACACATATACAAAATATATTGAAATGACAGAAATTACGAACCCAGTTCCAGTAGCTGATGATGGAAGCAGTGCCATAGCACGTCAAGTAGATGTTGAAAGTACTAAGCATATTCATTCCGACAAAGACCTAGAAACTTTTTACGAAATTTCAAAGACAGCTAATGTTATTAGTCAAGGTGGATACAAAAGAGTAGGCACTAATTGTTTTTCTAAAAGTCGCATATTTGTATATATATTTCTTTGATATTGACAACACTAGAAATTTTATTGTTTTTTAGGTTGCACTACAATTTCCTGATGAATTGTTGGCCGATTCTACAGCTGTATCAATGACATTGGCCGATAAAACTGGAGCAAAGGTATTTGTTTTGGCCGATACATCGTATGGAAGGTAGGCTTAGCAAATATCTCCATTGATAGTAATATTAGTGCTGGTATTGTGCTCTATGTGAGTTTGATTTATATCCACTATCTTTATATATGTGTATGTATATATTTGTAGTTGTTGTGTTGATGAAGTCGCTGCTCAGCATTGCGATGCGGATTTCATAGTGCATTATGGACATACTTGTTTGTCACTGTAAGTATTTTAAAAAATACAACATTCTATACTCAAATTTCTATCATACCATTTAACAAACACTGGTAAATTTTTGTTTGGAATAGTACATCGAGACTTCCAGTTTTGTATATTTACTGCCGCCTTCCAATTCATCTTCAAAATCTAGTTAATGAGTTCAAAAAGCAATTCGATCAGGATAGTGATCTTGAACGAAAATACTCACTATTATATCACGTCTCGTATACCTACATAATGGGTAAGTATAATGAAAAAAATGGCTTAATAAACTCAGAATCATAATATACAATTATTCAACAATTAACATTTGGCAATTTATCTTGGAATAATCAATCAGACGAGATTATAAACAAACTAAAAGAAATTGGTTACAGGAATGTTACCAAAACCAATGTTAGATCATCCAGCCGACCATATATACCAGCTAAAAGTACCAAAGATGATATCTGCAGCCAAAACAACGCACAAGGATGTTGTCAAACTAAAGATGATAATAATAACGAGAATAATAATGAGAATGGTGGTGGCTGCTGTTCCTCTATACCACAAAAAACTGATGAAACATTGTTGAAAGAGCTCCCAGATGAAGCGGATGACGAATTCGCAAATGCAAGGTTAATATCTGGTAGAAGTTTTGATGGACTAGATAGCGACGATGACATTTCGGATTATACTCTGATTTATATTGGCGCTGAAGGCATGACTCTGACAAACATCATGCTTACGAATTCGACTTCAGAGGTTTGTATTTTACACTTAATTTATAATTGTTATAGTTTTTATAATTATTCATGATAATTAAAGCCCCTGTTTTTGGCTGTGTATAGATTTATAGCTATAATCCAGATACCAAAATCTTTAGATACGAGTCAACCAAAGTGAATAGGCACTTGAGTAGAAGGTGAATATCATTTTATTATATATTTTGACATTAGTAGATGACAAATTTTACCTTTATTAATATTAAAATATTCATATATATATATATAGATTCTTGATGGTACAAAAAGCAAAGGATGCAGAAATCATTGGAATAGTTATTGGAACACTTGGTGTTTGTAAGTATCCTATATTTTTAGAACAAATGTGACATATTCAAAACGTACACCCTGAAATTTATTGGGCTGTTAGACATTGACGAAATATACTATGTTATGTTAATATATAGCCCAATATATGAGTATCTTGGAAGATCTAAAGGCAATGATAAAAAAAGCTCGCAAAAAGTTTTATGTATTTGTTGTTGGTAAACTAAATGTACCAAAACTTGCCAACTTTATGGAAATCGAGGTTTTTGTTATTGTTGCTTGCCCAGAAAACACATTAATTGATTCAAAGGTAAAACCACACATTGAATATAGCCATATACTATATTTTGATATTGAAGCACTATACTAATCGCCATAATTGATATTAAATATTTTTATCAATAGGAATTCTATCAGCCAGTGGTTACGCCTTATGAACTCAAGTTAGCATTGTCCACAAGTATTGGGTGGGATGGTACCTATATAACCGATTTCAAAAAGTACCTATCGATTGATCAAAATCGTAAAAATGAGGATGGTATCGATTGCAGCCAAGAAGGAGAGGAAGAAGATAAAGATATACCACACTATTCGTTGGTGACTGGAACATTAAAATCTAGCAAATACCATGTAAATTATGATGGTAAGTCTCAACAACAATGCATATAAAATCCACATATAATCTATAAGTCAATTATTCAACCAATTACACCATTTTATGTTTCTGTATAACTAGATTCAGATGAAATAGAGACTTCTGGTGGCGATGTCGCTATTAGGAATAATACTACACATATGATCAAGTATATGAATAGTGCAGGAGGTAAGTCGGTTGCCATATTATTTTTTAATCATGCATTGATATATATATTATAGTGAGAGGAAAATACAAATAATCTCAACATTGTTTTGTTATTACAACAATAATAGCCGATTACCTTCTATCAAGATCATATCAAGGGTTGGGGCATGATGTTGATAAAAATATATCTGATGATGAAAAACAAAGTTTAAATAACGAGGATCCCGGTGCTGACATAGTTGAAGGTCGTTCTGGAATAGCCAGAGGATATGAAAACGAAAACTCATACCGATAAAATTTGAAAATATATATGTTGAACATACAATTGCCATTAGATATTTTTCTATACAATAATAAATATAGTCTGTTTGTCCAATTTAAAATGAGATTTTTAAATGATAGTATATGGATGATAGTTTGTAAAGGGCACCCTTTGGAGGCCAACGATTGTAAGGGTAATCACAGCCAAATAGATGTCCAGTCTTACTAATAAACATTCACCTTGTAAAAATTATGATGCATATGGTGAAATATACAAAAATGAGTCCTCAGATCTCGCTCTAATCATCAGCCAAATATAATAAAACTTCTAGAGACTTACTATTGTCAAGTGTTAGAAAAATTGAACCATATTTACAATTGTTGGAAGCTATGAGGAAATAATATTTGTAGAAAAAAAACCATAAATGGATCATTATTTTGACTTTAATTCAATTTTGTCTATATATAGTGATTTTTTGAATTTTTTGCAATCACCGAGAATAGCTCAGTTGGTAGTAGCGGCTGACTGTAGAGTTTAATCAGTAATCAGCAGGTCCCTGGTTCAAATCCGGGTTCTCGGAATTTTTGCTTTTTACTCTTTCCTTACCTTCCTTACTAAAATATTCAATAGAAAAATTACCTTTGTATATTGACTTTTTCTCAATGGATCAATTTTCAACAAGATATGGGTAGTTATTTTTGAAGGGTGACCATTTGATAATAGACTGTGATCACTCATTTGGCTGGGATTGTCCTTATAATCGTTGGCCACCAAAAGATACGCATCAAAAGCCATGATCCATATCATATCTTGTTTAATTAAATTGAGGAAACTATATCATTCATATTGGTGCTACTTTTTGAAGGGTGACTTTTGGTGACCAGTGACTATAGGGGAAATCACAGTCAAGTGGATGTCCAGTTTTACTAGTAAACTTTCACCCTTCAAAAATTATTGCCCATATAATATATCAAGCATAAAATCAACTCTAATATAGTTAAGAAAAGAAGGATAAGCTACAATTGGCTCATTAACTACTTCAATTTGCTGTTATAATGCTACATATAATAAAAGCTCTTGAGGAGATGGAAATGATCGTATCTAATGATGAAGAGTAAAATTATTGAGCACAATGACGGTAACAATTATACATGCCTACGGTCACACATACATATTCGTACAACTATAAAAGAAATATCAATAATTAGTTTTATAGATAAATTATAACTGTGTGTAATGATTTAAAATTGACGGCAGCAGATCATAAGTAAGAAAATGTATAGACCGATCTCTATGATGTCATAATAAAAGCGTGTAACTACAATAGAGTAGGATGAATTACGTCATAGTGCTTGGGTTTGATGATATTGTTATTATTGCTTAAACAGTAAATAGAGAGAAAGTAGGTGGCGGTAGTGGAGGAAAAACATTGGATATCCAATTGCAAACAAGGACATAGTAAGATTTCACTAATGATAGAATCTATGGTAGGCAGAGGTGGGCCCTCATACTTTGACCCAATCACCAGCCATTTGCTATGCAACTACTCCTGGGGACCCATTTTGCGTGAATCCTTGTGAACTCTGACCACATACATATATACAATCAAAGGTCGTAGGGTTGTGTGTGTGTAGATATAGAAGATGCAGTAATAACGCAACAACAAATTTACATTCCTCATAGCCAAGATATAAACAAAAGAATCTTCACTGTTGTAAAGAAGTCTATGAAAGTGTACTATCCGCAACAAATCAAGGCTATAGAAATAAAAGCCATAGCAGACAACCAATTCTAATATAATATTTTTCGGAATTTAGCATTGGCTACTATTATCAGCGTACAATATCTGATCTACATACTATAATTATTGAGAACAACTTGAGCCCCCAAAAAATTAAAATAAATAAGTTAAAGAAAACTTGGCAATTATTAGCAAGGTTGTGGATTTTAAAAAAGAATGTGACTAATCATAACAGGTCTCATTATTGGATTAATTGCTATATGGGTCATTATTTTTGAAGGGTGAAAGTTTACTAGCAAAATTGGACATACATTTGGCCGTGATTGCCCCTATAAATATTCACCCTTCAAAAATTATTGTCCATATTCTAAGAGTATCAAATATCATTATGATACTGCATGATATAGTAGTTGTAGTAGTAGTAATGGTGGTGGTGGTGGGTTTGAAATCAGGACACATGGAAAATTTATAAATATAGATATTAGTTTTGCATGTATGGTGCAAGTTTACAAGGCTTTGGACTAAATGGGTTCCCAGGAATTGCGTATGGAATGGGTCATGGTTGGGTCTAAATCCAATGAGGACCCATTTCTGTCTACCATAGATTCGATCACTAGTGATTTTTCACCATATATTTAGGTGTGATATAATAAAAGTATGGCTGAAATTGTGAGAGAATATATGTATGTATGTATGTATGTATGTATGTATGTATGTATGTATGTATGTATGTATGTATGTATGTATCTTGTGTAAATCCCAAAGAAAATGAGATACCAAATAGTAAAATAATAAGGAAAGAAAGGATGAGTCGATATATATATATATATATATATATATCGGGAAATCCCGTTTCTGTTGGTCTTGTTTAATGCATCAGGATTTCAATATAATACAAATGTATATTAATGATCTTGATAGCATCTGCGTCCTCAGATTAATTAACCTACAATATACTCTTCACTGCTATAACAACAAGTATAATAACGATTAGAAAATAAATTAATAAAAGCACACATTTATGATCTAAAGAAAGGAGGTACAGTTAATCGATTTGCCAAATATCTGTAGAATTCTATATAGATGATCACAACAGTATGGAATTGGATTCCATTGAACCCAAGATGTGCGGAGATTTAGCTCCAAAAAATATTAGTAATAATGATGATGATGATGAGGAGGAGGAGGAGGAGGAGGAGGAGAGGGAAGCAGACAAACACATAATTTTGAGCTCAAAGGAATGTGTGATAGAGCAGCAGCACAGCAGAAGCAGGTTTAGACATTGAAATCAAGTGAAAGGATACGAATGCATGTCTGTGTTTGTGTATGTACATACATATGTATGGAGCTTGTATGTACAGGATGGAGGGACTTCGGGGTTTAGTTGCCAAGTCACTTTTCTGGGAATGTCGTTGAAGAAGAAAAGATGCTGTTCAGCAGCAACTAATCAATCATGAAAACACAAAACTGTTTATAGATTTCCATGCACAGAAAGTAAGGAGTCAAAATCAGCAATGGCAACAAAGCAATTGGGGGACTCACAACTACGTCATAACGGACATCGATTCTTTTGTTTACTATGCACAAAGACAAGAGCCCAGTATTGTGAGTGTGAATCCACAGCCAAAGATCGCTTCCTACATACATTGTTGAGTGTGGCAAAAGTTTAATCAATGATCTTCTCACTCAGCCATTGTGGATATGGATGATTATTTTCAAGGGCTACTAATTTTTGCTAGTAGGCCAGTTCCAGCATGCATATTGACCAGCCTACATTATCACTGATAAACACACTGTCACACACAGTATACATTTAGCCCTTCAAAATAATCGCCAATATTAAGGTTCTTTCTTCTATGGAAACAAAGTACACCATGCATTATAAGCCATCAATAGCGATAGCCATCGGAGTATGTGTATTTGATTTGAGAATGAGTGTAGTGATATGTGGAGCCCATGATGAAAGCAAAGTGCCGGACCATTCATTCTCTCATCCGTTAGAAACTGAAAAGGATAATAAGGTTCATACTATATGGGCAATAATTTTTGAAGGGTGAAAGTTCACTAGTAAAACTGGACACCCGTTTGGCTGTGATTCCCCTATAATCACCAGTCACCAAAATTCACTCTTCAAAGATTATGATCCATATGGATTTGGGTGGTTTAGATAGAAATTTGCACATATTGGGTGGTTATTTTTGAAGGGCTAAGAGCAGACTATACAAGGCACAATGCATTGGTCAATGGGAATATGGGCTGGCCAGCTTCATCATTGATAGGTACGTTATCATGTATACTCTGCTTTTGGCCCTTCAAAAATAACTACCCATATCTCATAGCACCATTGCCACAGTATTACTCAACATACTCTCCTATCACCAGCAACAAGGCTGAGTGCTCTAACAGCGGCACCACAAGGCACTCAAATGATTATGTGTACCTGTATGTGTGACCTTGGCGGTGGCCGAATCAATCATTAGACACGTCATGGGGAACACCAAACTCATGGCTTTGTGCAAGGCTAAAATGCACACAAGAGAAGACGTGATAAGCTGTGAATCTAAGTGGGGAGATGAGATGAGATGATGTGAAAAGAGTGGCATTGTTACTGATTCATTTCCAGCAAACCCAAAAAAGAAAGCAATATCGCTATTGCACACAACAACAGCCACACGCAATTTGAGGATCTCGATCATTATTTCCACCATACATAAGCAAATGCGTATAGCATCGTCATCTTTGGTATCTAAAATTTCCCGATCTGTCTCTCAATCTCTCTGGCTATGTATGTACGTATATATGTTTGGTCTGGCCCTGAAAAGGCAAAGCAATGTCGCCGGGGATGAAGATAAAGCCAAATGGCATCTCTCAAACCGGGAAGCATGGGCCTATGGTTCCTTTTTGTTAAATATACAACCACCGATGATATAAATAAAAGCAGTGACTGGTATATGCTGGCATTTTCTCGGCAATTGTATACATGTCCATTTACCAAACTGGAATTGCGCTCTCAAAATGACGCACCATTCCTTCCATATAAGGAGCATATGTATACATGGCCAGTGGGTGAGTGAGGGCCCAAGAACCAGAAATATCGTCATAGCTGTATTTGTCAGTAAACAACAGCAGCAATGGCAATGATGTTTTGTAAGATAACGACAGAGAGAGAGAAAGAGAGAGAGACTGATATGGCAACAATAAATGAACAAATAGACCCAAAGCCTTGGCGACTGGACAGATGTCAATAATATTGCAATATGAACGCACATTGGGTTACTTGCAAGATAAATACTATCCTGGAGGAAACGCTTTATTAGTTATCTCCTGATTATCTGGGTTGCTGCTGTTAATAATCACTATAATATATATAAAATTTTACCATCATGGTTGTTGTTACTATCATTACTAAACTAACCAAAACATCTTTTGCCATCATATCGTCATCATTATCCAAATCCAATGTCTGCTCCCATTAACAGAAAGAAGGATTGAAAATCAGAGAGGCTTTGAAATACCTGCCTAGTATATTTACTTATCTTCTACTGTCACTGCTGTCATTGTTGTTGGATACCCTAAAGGTCAGTAACCAATATGTATTTAGAAAAGCCGCAGCATTGTTTAGGCTGATAAGCCACACACACATGGCTACTTGCTCAAACGAAGGATACATATGTACAAGCGCTCCTTCATTGGCACCAGGCAAACAACAAGAAGGGTCATGGTACTGATGGTGGTGCTAACAAGTGCCGAAAAGCCATTATACAGAGGGCGATGGCCACCGAATCCAAGGAAACAAGTGTGCAAAAGGGGTCATGATGTGGGTCCAACGAAAGTAGAATCTGCTACCCCTAAAATCCATTCAAAGAGGAGCTACAGAAGGAGCAGCAACGGTGCAGAGATCATGCATGCGCTTCTGGTCATAGAGCAGCAGACAAGTTGGTGTGAATGGTGTGTGTGTGTGTGCGCCAGGAAAGTAACAGGTAGGGCCATGAGGATAGAAAGAGGGAAGGAGTATATGTAAATGTGGGTGCTGGATTCTTTGGTTTTCCCATAGAAATCTCAAGGCAAGGCAAAAGGGGATTGGAGAAGAGCCGTAACAAAGATTGGCGGGACAGGGAGGGTGTGGTTGGGTTACTGGTGGGTATCTGAGCCTTTGCAGCAAAAGCAACAGAGACAGCTGCTGGTGATGCCGCCACCTCTGTGCTTGTTGCGAGTGTCGTGACCACCTCGGGCAGTGAATCAATCGCCATTGCAGCAGCTACAGAGGCACAGAACAACAACAGCACAGGAGTAGGAGCTGGTGGAGTTGCTAATTACTTCGAGAGAGAAGGCTGCTCTGTTACAACCAAAACACAACACAGTAGTCGCAATACTCACTCTCCTCCATTCACTGAGATGTTGAAAAAGGGCTGGCGCAACTGCTGCTCTCTGGTGGTCAGTTTTGATGATGATATGACAGATTGCCGTAGTACCAGCCTCGCCCTCCAGCGGCCTGCCAGCCAATCCACATAGTAGCTGCCAGATATTATGTATGTTGGCGAGTTTCTGTGTTGCAACAAAAAACCTTATAAATAGGAGTAACCTGCTTTCGTTTTTTTCTACCCGTATACTTTTGGCACATCTCTTCTTTAACTTCTTGTTTCTCCTCATCTTCTCCACATAGCCCATCTGGCCATATCTTTCTTCCTTGTAACTACTACTCTAACCATACCACGATGACTCCCTTTGTACACCTCAAGCTTATGACCATCGGAAGAACCATGAACGAGCTCGACCTGGAGTACGGTCCACCAACCATTGGTAACTATGGTTTCATCTACAAGGTCGACGACAAGATCAGCATTGAGGTCCAGTTCGATAACAACAACCGTGTTGCCATCGTCACCAGAGCTTAAATGAAATCGCTCACTCGCTCGCAGGCTCACACACACACACACACGCTCACACTAAATAATATTACCCCGGATTTTCTTTGTCATATACATCATCATCAGCACAGACACAGCCCATACCACCTTGTTCTCAGCGATCTGTTGCCAACCACCTTTATTATAAATCTTTGTGAATTCCCATGCTTGCTTACTTACAAACCGCTCCTCCCTAGTCATTATAACCTCTACTAACCATATCGCAAATGCAGCCACAGCCACGACCCATATGTCTACACACAAACCCAGCACATTACAGTCATCCACAGCTACAACCATAAAGCAATAAACTCGTATTAGCAGTAGTACCACCACTTCAGTCGCCAGTCATACGCATAATGTTGTCACCAATCAACCAACCAACCAACCCCCGCCACACCGACCACCAGCTTATTCTGTATCATATAGGGTGTGATGAGTACGGGACTATGTGCTTGTATGTGAGCCTTAAGAGAATCGGTCACCTGACCTCTGCCCAACCATTTTCCGAAATCACGAGCACATATTTGTGTCTGTGGATGGAGGGGGAGGCACCGCGCGATAGACAGAATAATACAATAATAGGAGGGAGGTTCGATTAGAGAATTCCGATTGTATTATCATTATCATCATCGTGGTTTTATTGTATAGCAGTACTGCCGCACCACATACGACGACACATCGGTCCATTCACACTTACATTTAAAAAACATCTTTTGGCGGGGTTAGGCCGGACGGATGGTGGTTAGATAGCATGACAACAACAAACTTACGCAACTATTATTATTAACATTATTATTAAGTAATAGTTATTATTGCTATTATTATCTCTTGATTCTTCTTTTTCTGTTATACATATATTCCTATGTGTATATTCAAGCAATCTCTTCCAGCACACGTACACTCACTCACTCACTCACCCACTCACTCAATCACAGTATTTATTATTTTACTTTTTTATATATATACACCAGACATACACATTTTTAGGGGTTTTTCTTCATTTCATTTTATTTTTCCATTTCTTTTGGGAGACTACGTGTTATAGTAGCAACATCACCATTAGCTGGTTCTAATGGCTACCCCTGCTACTATCATTACACTTGTATTCTTAGAGAGAAAAATAAATACATATACAGTCATCACATTAATATAAATTAATGTATCAATCTACTTAAATCAATCGTCGTCGTCGTTGTTGTTTATTTATTTATTTATTTATTCTTTCATTGTTACTTGGCTATACTTAGGCCTCTGTGTGTGTGTGTGTGTGCGTGTGTGTGTGCGGGTCCTTTTATCTTTTAATCGATCAATTTATCTCGATATGCATTCTAAGCTGCATAACATCAATGTATGTGTATTTTTAAGCCCGAGATGAGTATCTTTTCATGTATTAGTAGCTGTTTCATTGTATCTTATAAATAAATATATCTTTATATACGCTCGCAATTACTGACTCAACCATCTACTCTCACTTGTTTGTTCGTAAGCTCAGTTGCTAGTTGGGTGGATGGGTGGATGGATGGATGGTTGGTTGGCAATATGAAGTACAGAATAGCAGCCTATATGTGTTTAATGCATGTATCTTTGAGAGTCCTTGGCATATGTATGTATGTATGTATGTATCTCCTATGTATATCAATCACATATAATGATGTTATACCACGGAATTTTTAATGTCCCTCATTTTCTATGTGTGTTCTAGCAGCTGTATTAAAGGTAGATGATGGTGTGGGATCGAATTCATTAGAACAGAATGATATAATAATTTGTGATCACTTGTGCAGGTATATACATTTATCCAAACATCACACCAAACAAAAACTTTGCTATTATAATCTCATATATATATATACATTGTTTTGTAGATCAGAGAAAAGAAAAGACTCCCGAGTTAAATTGTTTGGGGGCGTGGGCATGTAGATGTATTGTACTACGATCTACTATCATGAAAAAAATCGACCTTCAGGAATGCATCACCTACTAATGCTGCTACTGATAAAAGACAAATCCGGGATGTTGCTTCGGCGATTATTTCATATACATGCATTGTTCTCTTAAAGATGGAATCAAATAGAGATAATGGGATATCTAGAGAGCAGTGCAAAGTTGGGCTTTTAATGATCAGATGTGAGAGTGTTATTGCCAACTCAATATAAAATAATAAATCTTGTTATGTTTATAGGACCAATAGACGTGTGTATGTGTGTCTATTATCTTTTACATTCTTTTAAAATCTATTTTACACCGATTTGCATGCTCACTGACCTTCTTTCTTTCCTGATTTTCCATTTTATCATGGCAGCAAAAAATTGGCCGAAATACCCACATAAAACCTATAAACTCATTTAAAAATAAAAACCTATTAAGATAATGACGATTCTGATGGTGGGGATGGTCTGTTGTTCGATCTAGGATACCAAGAATATTCAAACTTCACAAGGCACCGACATATATTTTGAAGTTTGCATACATGAGATGTCCCGACCTGGTCCAAAGTGCTACAGCACAGTACAGCACAGTACAGTCCTTTTATCTTCTCATATACGCTTTGGTAGTAGACATATTGAAGTGGAGATTTGTCTACTCTACATGTGCACAATGAAAAGTCATGTAGAAAGATGTCATTTAGACAATCACACATACACACACTTTTATTCAAGCCTGGCTCCAACATTTCCTATAAGCTTTTGTTGTATACATTCACAAATATATCTATATTTGTAAATGTGCCAATGTTTTCATTATGTCTTTCTTTTTTCTACACACATATATATAAATATATATAAATATATATATGTCTTTGAATGTTTATAACAATGGAACTGATATACAAGTACACACGTATGATCATTTTTGAAACAGCGGGCACTTTTACAATCTTGCTGTTGTTATAACAACAATATTATTCATGTATGTGACATCAAAGGACTGCTTCTTTGCATTTAGTATTGTGCTTCTACATACGTGGGTGCGAATGGAACAGCGAGTGTGTGGGAAAATTTGAGCTTGCCAACTCTTTTATTTCCCATACAAACCCCAAGCACAATCATCGTTATTTCTGGCTGGGCCAATTTTCTCTCCAGCCAGCCATACTTGGTATCTTCAAATGTCAGATCGGTATGTATGGCTGGGAATATACCCATGAGTAAGATCCAGATTGCTGGCAACAACAACAATAACAACAATAACGGCAGAAGCAGCAACAGCCCATATAGCCGTTTTACAAAATCACATTATCACGTTTTTAAAATTTACTCAAACTCGGCCTTTCGGGGAGCTAGTTATCCCAACCCTTTCTTTTACTTTACTCTACTCTACCCTACCCTACCCTATCCTAGCCACTCTCCCCCCCTCCTTCCTTACTCTAATTTATTATAACCATTGTTCTTATAAAAGTCAAATGATAAGGGTTTGTAATCACATCACCTCAACCATCATCATTCTTTTTATTATCGACATGATGGCCAACTAGGGTTTAAATATAAAATATAAGCACTTAAAATTCATTATACTTTTTTGTTTGGATCTGGTGACTAACATTTCAAATGCCCTTCATTATACATCATCGCCATCACTAACATTATCATCGTAATACCTGGCTTTATATTAGGCTGTGTTAGTTTTAAAGTCATATGATGATATCATGCAAGAGCTCTTTTAGCGTGTGACCTTGTTGTATGAGAAAATGCCGCCGATAAGACTATTTTTAAGTATGACTTGTCTACTGGCCTCTCTTTTTCTGGATCTACTTTTCTCATACGGGCTGTTTAGCCCATCTTATTTTGTATGAGCTAATAAGCTATTCATTCATGTGATGATATGATCATGAATGCAAATTTGTCATAGCCATTTCTCTGCCTACGTTTTTTTTGATGCGATTCGTGGTGAGTCATGAAGGATGTCAGATGGATGTGTGTCTTTGGTGTTTAAAGTTTCCTAGCGAAATATATTTGTATGTTCTTTTGTTTTATTGATATACTTTGGTTTTATAAAAATTATGGTAAATTAATGCTGGATGGGAAAAAGTATTCCGAGAACCCGGATTTGAACCAGGGACCTGCTGATTACTGATTAGACTCTACAGTCAGCCGCTACTACCAACTGAGCTATTCTCGGTCTCGGTCTCTCTTCTGCTTTTATTTTTTATACTTACAATTTATATACTTATAAATTTTAAAAGCCTTCACCCCACACTCACCAATCACACAATTTTCCAAATTTCACTCTTTTATCCAATCAAATTACTTCGATCACCCACTGATCCACCAATTT
>JANBPU010000064.1:10765-79819 GCA_027575805.1 Mycoemilia scoparia | reverse complement strand
ATATTATTTAGTACTATTTAATACTTAAAGAAAGGGGAAAATGCACATGATTATGGGTTTGGGGTACAAATAGCAATCCCCAGAGTTGAGTTGTTAGTGTAGGGTTAAACTCTTATAAACACTTATTTGATGCCTATATACTCAACAGCAATTGTTACAATATCAAAGCTTTTCAATCAATTACCAAGATTCAAAGTAGATGAGAATGTATTAGTGTGTAAAATGCAAAAGAGGAAAATTCTAAGTTATGCAATGCAATGACAATATCGCCTATTAACAGAAACATATTTCAAATCAGAATTAGTCAAATGATATCATGACCGTAAAAAGGTTTGAATTATATGGTTATAATATAAGCAGTTCAGTAAGGGTGCCTAAAAAGGCAGTGGAATCATTGCCCATTTTGGGGCTAATAAGACCGTCGTGAAAATATTTTATCATCATTGAGCTAATAGTGATGAATGCAATTAGGGGGTATTGAGTTGGAATGAGACTTACAATATCGATAGAGCCTGGCTTGTGGGAGAAAAAGTTGAGGAGAAAATATTGCCAAGAAAAACAGTAGGAGATTGGTACCTAACAACATTAAATGTCCAAACAGTTAGTTGATATGAAAGATATAGGAAGAACAGGAAATAAAAGTATGATGATGGTATCAGTCGCTGGTTGTGTCTTCAAGAGTCAGACATATGCTTGTCAAAAAATTAATATAGCTCATCATATACTTGCATAATGAATTAAATGCAAGATAGACGTACCCACAAAGTGTCTAACAGACTAGTTTAATATGCCGTATTCTGATAAATTAAAGGTATTGGATTAAGGCGTGAGATGATTCGCCAATCTAAATACGCGATATACAGAATGGTAAGTATTCAAGATTGAATTTAAATACAAATAATTTATTGTATTGGGAATATTCAGGTATGCATGAATGGTATAAAAAAGAAGTTGTCTACAGCGAAGTACTCTTCGGACTCGTCATCTAGAGTCATCATTATAAATGAAAGTAAAGGGATTATTGCTTGTAGGACACTTACAGTTGGGTTGTCTATGCAATAAACTCGACACGACAGAGGAAGATGAGATGGGAATGAGGGATGCCTGAAGTGTATACCACAAACACAGACTATTAGATTTACGATCAACACATTCGAGAGGAAGAATATGGACAGTGAAATGATTGAGATCAGTCGTCGGGTTTCTAAGCCGAACGAATTGCATTTCGTCACAGAATAGCATATAAGCTATCAGTGCCCAGTGCGAGTCATCATATCAACCGCGATGATATACAGCAGCCAAGGATTGAATAGTAAACGTACCATTTCCAGAAAAGAGAATAAAATTTATAGTGGTATGCAATGATGTGGATTCTACACGCGATGACAAAAGCAAGTTAGTGATTATGTCTAATGACAGTTATGCGCAATTTACTGTTGAAGATCTGCTGAGGTTTCAGTATTATAGGTGCAATGAAAACTATCCACATATTGGAATTCAGCCGGTAATTCCAGCTTTATTTCATAATGACTCATCATGTACCTCGATTCAAGTGATATCCACAAGAGAATATATATGGTACTTACGTTTAACAGGAGTGAGGTCTGGGTGTTGAAGAAGAAAATGCTTGATTATTATACAGATGAAGACGTTTGTTTAGCGAGAACCTATTTCATTGCAAGATCAGACATCGCATCGTTAGTATTCTGTCGAACTTATCACAGAGCCTCGAAAAGACAAGGGCTTATTATCAGTTAAGCGTTTATAATCAATATGATGGTAACGAGCCACCTTCATTGACTCTAGTTTGTAAAAATTATGATCATCACACAAAGGATATGAAATGAAGAGGCATGATAACAGATGTTCGCAACATACCCTCTTACAAAAGTCAGACATATATGTCACGACATGATGGCAATAAACCACGCAAGCTAGGAGGCGAGAGAGCAGCAGCAAAAGTCGAGAGAAAGTATAGAAAGGAAAGAGTGCTTGTGGTCCTTTCAAAAGAATTGGGCTAGGCAATTTATACAGACAATTTGGTAGCAAAAAGGAAAAAGTTTTCACAGACGATAACCCCCGCCTTAAATAATCAGATCACTCAATCATATAATTAGCCTCAAAGCAGCTCGAAATCACTGAAGAAAGATCCACAGTCAAGACTTGCCTGGATAACCACAGTGTATAGAGTGTGTGGTCCTATAAACTACACAGACGCAAACACACTAATCACAATAAAACAGCATTTCCAAAACAAATATGGCAAAGCCAGTATGTGTCCTTATGGCTCTATTTCTCCTCAGCTAAGTCCACAACACATCCGCACGCGCACACAGCCCCTTTCAGCTATTTTCGAATCCCTTTAATGTTTGACCCATAGAATACTTTGGTTCAACATCATCAATAATCTGAGCAGATAGAAGTAAACCACAAGAACACAAGATATGGACGTCAACACGCAGCACTATCGACAACAACAGCCACCACTGCCACTGACACTAGCACACCCAGCAGCACCAGCTACAACAGGAATAGCGAGCCAAGGTACGTATAGACATAGAATTGCCTTAGTAATCTCGAATTGCGATGTGGTCCAGGCAATTAAAATACACTTTTTGTCTTTATATACTTGTTGTAGGCCATTTAAGACCCAAGTCAACAGGCCCACCACTGTCACTACAGGAGGTTGTTCACTATGATACCAGCTTCTATGAAAATGCGGATAAAGAGTCACTCGAGAGGGCAGTGTATAATCTTAGCGCACAGGTCAACAGGTTAAAACTAGTTCGAGAAAATAGCAGCCCTTCAGCAGCTTCCTTTAGGCCTTCTGCTGCTGCTACCAGTGGCGATGAAGCAAGCAGTGGCGGAGCAACTGGTGCATCAGAGTCAGGAAATAACACTGGGAAAGCAACTGGCAGGAACATGTCTTGCGCATACTGCAATGTGGTGCTGGAAGATGTCAGCTCGCCCATTCCTCAAGGCTATGTCCGGGGCATCGGCTATTCATGCATGAAATGCGATGCCCAGTTAAATGGAACTGAAAACGCACAAGGCCCAATTTTGGATATAAAGGATGGCAAGTCCACGAATCGCCACAGTGCCCATGAATTTGATGATTCAAGCAGCGTCGCGTCATCCAGGCACACAAGCGATGTCCACAACATCAAAAGCCAGTCTGGGTCGGGCGCCGCCAGCATTGTAGGCGTTATACCAAGCAATGGTAGCAACAATAATATGGCTTGTGAAGTATGTCGAGAACCTTTAGGAAATGTAAGTCCCCTCATCATCCTTGCCGCCACCACAGCTCCAGTGGCAAAGATATTTGTCAGCTTAAAAGAGATCCACTGAAGCATTAGATCAAAACTCACACTGACATCCCATCGCCATTTGATTTTTTAACTTAAAGGAGTATATCAGTGCGCACGGCAGGCGATTCCACGTATCACACTTTGTGTGCCACCTCTGCCAGATCCCATTGTACGCGCTGGGCGGCTATTTCCGTGACCCTGATAGCGGCAAGCGCTTTTACTGCCAGAGAGACTATCTACAGCGGTTTTCACCCCGCTGCCAGTCCTGCAATCTCCCTATAACGACCGGGGAGATGACCATTGCTCTTGGTCTCAAATACCACGTTGAATGCTTTGTGTGCACCATCTGCCGAGCACCCTTTGACGACGACATCTGCTACGAGCGAGAGGGCAAACCGCTGTGTGAGTGGCATTGGCATGTCCAGAATGGGACGCTCTGTGCTGAATGCGGCAAGAGTATCCACAGCCGCTGCGTTATCACCAGAAACAAAAAGTACCATGTCGAGTGCGCCGAGTCTCTTTATAACACAAAGGCCATTAAGCCGGATCTAGCCCGAAAACGCCAGTCTGTCGCGCCCCCAAAGCATTAGCTGCCCACAACGCCTCCATCCAGTACATCGACCACAGCAAATATCTCAAATAGCTAAACTAAATCCCCACTGTCGCCTTTCTTTGGCTGCCTGCTTCCTCATACCCACACCCAAAGCCCATACATCTTCCGTAACGTTGACACTCTTCCGCGCCTTCTTTTGTATTATTATATAAATGTCTCTTTTCCTATTCCCTTTTATCATTATATCCCATTCAACAGCAGTAATAGTAATAGTAATAATAATAATGGTGTTTATTAGGACAATGGGAATTGCTGCCACTATCTGTAATGTCGGATCACTTGGACACCAATTTCCCGCGAAATGACGCATCTCTGGAGTTTTTTGCCTTGATGCTGGTAGTAGTCACAGAAGCCTGTCAGGACTGACTGCCTTGGACTAGACAGAGAGAGCTGTGCAGGAGTCTGCAGAAGCAGCAGCAGTATGTAACTGCTGATTTTTGACATACATTTTGGTTGTTTGCTTTTCTCTAGATTTATTCAGCTTGTGTTTAAATGTGTTTGGTTTACGCTCTAGCCCCACCACAGACTCATTTATCAAGCTTTTTGTGATCCTCTAGTGAGGGCCTCTTTTCTTCAATTGTAGATTTTTGTGTTCTAGTTCTAAACCCTCTGGCTCACATCCCTCTCTACCCTCCCGCTTCTTCTGTTTGGCTTTCTGCCCACCTGCCGTTTATCATACTCTGTTGGTCTACTAAGCATTCGTGTCCCCCAACTTTTAAACAAGCACTCTGCATTTGGCAATGGAATGTGCCATTTGTTGTGAATCCTGGCTCCCCAGACGTAGCGCTGGACGGCCCGAGGGAGAAGAGAGCACTGTTGCCGGTACTATCAACGACAGCAATCGTAGGCAGAATGGTGCCAGCGAACAAAGTGTCAACGAAACAGCAGGAGAAAGGACTTCATTGGATTGTCAAGACAACGATGGCATCGAAGAGAATAGCAGGTCGCCAAGCTGTGAGGGAGGCATTCTAGCTAAGCTAACGAGACTATGTACCTTTGGTGACAAGCCTGGGCTTGAGGAGTGGTACCAGCAGCCAGTTGTTCTATCATGTAAGTACGCCCCATTGTATCCCACCATGTACTTTTATCGCAGCACCTGGCTTTGACCTGTGTTCCTTTTTGGCCGGACACGCAGAGACTTTAGAGCGCAAATCTGCTAGATTTTTTTTGCGTGTGTGTGTGTGTGTGCCTTGGTTCAATCTGGAACAACGATGGTATGCGTATGAATACATGATGTATATGTGTGTGCCTCTTTGCATGGGTTGTTCCCACGTTTTAACAACTGTTAGCACTGTGACTTGACATTTCTGTGGGTTGTCTTTTCCTAATTGTATCAACTGCAGGTGGCCATGTCTTCCATCGCGGCTGGTAAGTCCCTAACCACTCACTCACTGACCCTTTCTTTGTCGCATTGCTAACAATGTGTCCTCCACACCCACGAATATACAACTAAGTATTACAATGGTATACATCTCAAACCGATAGCGTGACAACCTGGCTTGACCTCAAGGAATCTTGCCCAACATGCCGCTCGAAGCAGAGTAAAAAGACACCAATCCCAATATACCTGAATCTCGACTATTCAGGAATCATGGATGGTCTCCAGAGCCATGGCGAATCGCTAAACACTGAAAATGTCGATGGCTATGACGGTGATCCTAGCGTAAGTTGTGCTTATTGACATATTTGTCTAGCCGGCCATAATGCATGCATGACTAGGCCACTATATTCAGACATCCAACTGTTTATTCAATCTTGTAGGACCACCACGACCATGATAACAAGACCGAATATCTCAAGTACATTATAGCCACCAAAATCAGTATGATCATGGAGCTCAGAAAAATGCTTGATGAGACTAATGTGAAATTGACTACCAGAGAGTCTGAGCTGGATGCTGTAAAAAAGCAAAGAGAGGCCCTTAAAGCCAAAATCAAAGAGGAGTCGCAAGGACTAAAGAAATATAGAGAAAAATGCAGTAAAAAGAGACAGGAGAATATGGTCATTAAAGGAAACTTATTGAAACTTGAGAAAGCTTGTGGTGACCTCGAGAAAAAGAACGAGGAGTTCAAGGTCAAATTGAGACAAGCGGATCAAACAAAAATCAATTTAAGTAAAGTCGAAGAGGAAAATCGGAAATTGCATGAAAAGCTAAAGCACTTGCAAAGAAAGAATGTTCGACTGAAGGATATGTGTAAAATGGTCCCACATAAAAGCCATGGTAGTCATAACAACCCCACGGAGGAGGTCATTGCACAGCCTGGCGCTGATGGCGATATACAGCAGCAGCAGCAGCAACAACAACAACAACAACAACAACAAAATGGCCACAAGGAGGACAGATTGGCAATGGAAGTGGACCAGGAAACTGACATTGATGAAGGCGACGATGAAGATGACAAAGACGTTCAAACTCTCCATGAGCAGTTAGGAATGAGCTTTCCCTTCAGAGTCAATGGCACATCCCAGTCTTCCAGGCGAACAACAACAACAACAAGCATACCTCTCGGCGATCTTGAGAAAAGCAAGTTTCTTGATAACCCATGGAGCTGTGCAGAGCCATGGAACAATATCAACTACAAGTCCATGTTATATAAGCAACAGTCATCAAATGGAAATAGCCATAACCCAACCATTATCTCCCTAAATAACCCACCGGAAACACTCAAAGGCTTCTCTCAAAGTGATAAATACAACACCATCCATACAACTTCAAAACCGCCGCCAATGACAGGAAAGCGGCATCGAAGCCCTTCAATATCTCCAACCAATGCTAAATCTGCTACTATTGTACCCACAGACATTACTCCCCTCCGCATCCACCACCAGCATCATCCTCGGCACAGTATCGTTTTAGACAACCCATTTGTATCTTCTCGCAAAACTATCCAGATAGATACCCCTTCACCAAATCAGTACCAACGCAAGCACACCACCAGACCCAGAAGCTACATCAACCCCCACAAACAAACCATACCAAACCCACGCCAGTATATACTCGACATGGGCAAGAACATAAAGGAAACTAATATCAAGAAGGTAAATCGATAGCCCTGCTCCAACCCTCTTTTATATTTACCGACTTTATAAATATAGCGTTCATATAATCATTTGACTGGCTGGTATTGCTATGTAGGATTCGAATTACTATTACAATCGCAGAGTTTCTGATGGGATGGGTGGCACTCGGCAAATACATGTTCAGTCTAAAGAACCCTGTCAACCCAAGTTGGATTGGAAACATAAAAGGACTTCTGGTACTATAAAATGAGCATATGGATAGTAACTAAAATAGAATATCTGTCCATATCCCTATTTTATACATACACACACACGCACACGCACAATATATATATATATACATACATACATACAAGCTTAAATTCAATTATTTTATTCATAGCAAATCTCCCAATTTGTTCATATGCCTAAATTTCGGGCCCCTACAATGTTTTGCATTATCAATACATGCATTTTCCCTTTACTCACCAAATGTACATTACATTCCGATAGAGTATACACTCTATTACATACTTTTATATGCCGAGTCTGGGTGGTTATTTTTGAGGGGCTAGTCACTCATTTGGCTGTGATTGCTCCTTTAATCGTTGTCAACCAGAAGGAGGTCATATCCTTCAAAAATTATGCAACCAGATTCTCTAGTTGCATAATAATCAATCAATCTCATAAAGCAAGAAAAAATTGTAGATAATTCATTTCCCCCATAATTCCACACTGTCTAAAAGTAAACACAAAATCCTTTGTTTATGATAGCCATTTGTAAACAAACATTTACAATTCTTGCATAAACCAATCAAAAAACCAAATATCTTTCTTTTTTACGCTTTCCACTTTAAAACCGTCATATCTCATTAACCTACCTTTCTAAAAAAGGGGGGAAGAGGATTAAATATCTAAATAAAAAGCCATATTACTACCATAAATACATAACCAAACAAGAACAAGAACAAGAACGAGAATAGCGAGAACAAAATGGCCGTTGAAATAGTGAAACCCCGTAGTATGCCAGTTGGTCAACGCAATGTCGTTAGATCCAACGATTCAGCATCCCTTTGGAACTGTACACTATCACCTGGATGGACAGAAGATGAAGTAGATGTGCTTCGCAAAGCCCTTATAATATTCGGTATAGGAAATTGGATGAAAATCATTGAGTCTGACTGTCTGCCAGGAAAAACCATTGCTCAAATGAATTTACAAACCCAAAGAATGCTTGGGCAACAAAGTACTGCCGGTAAATAACTCACATAATACTTATATATATATATATATATATATTTGCAAGCAATAATATTCTTGAACAAAAATTCATTAATACATCTTATATATATATATATATCTATAATTGTGTATTTATAGAGTTTAATGGCTTACACATTGATCCATTCGTAATCGGTGAGATGAACTCAAAAAAACAAGGCCCAGAGATCAGACGCAAAAATAACTGCATTGTTAATTCTGGTGGTAAAAAAAGTCGTGAGGAAGTCGAAAGACGTCGTAAGGAGAATAAGATGTTGTACGAAGTTCCTGAATCTGAATGGAAAAGTCTCGTATTGCCTAAACTTGAAAATGTAAGCCAAAAAACATATATATAGATATATATATATATATATATATATTAAACCATACTATTATAATTTTCATGTGCTAATTATATTATAACTGCAATTTTTGTATATAGCCTGTATTATGTAAGTAATGTTGATCGGCTCTCCTATTTGACCACGTTTCAATTATATATATTTAGCAGTAGTTAACCAGATATCTTCGTGATTATTGTTGTCGTGTATTTTTAGTATTGAAAGAAAAGAGAGAAGAGTTGAAAAAGTTGGAGCTAGAGCTGGAAAATATACGTGAAGCTATAAGAGCTCGTACAGAAGAAGTCGATCAAAGCAAAGAGGTGGGTTATCAGGATTGCATTTGTTCTAACATCAAGAATTTATTATATAACGCTAAAGCATATTTCTCCACTATATAGAGTAAAAATGATGAGTCGCAAAATGAAGGCGAGTCTTCAGGCAAAAACTTGAAGAGAGGTCGCGATGATTAGACATGTATCTAAATCGTCAAGTAAAGAGGGTATAAGCTAGCTCCTCATTGATAAAATATATGTATTAAAGAACATCTACATCATTACTGTTGCTGAAATAAAATGATTTAAATATCCAATTTGTCAGCCTTTGAAAGCTATTCATCAAGTCAGCTTACTACACCTACAAATCTGAAAGGCAATAGTGTTAGCTGAGGGACGGACCCAACATTTATGTATATGTTTTTCTTGATATATCCTCCATAATTAGTAAGCCCTGTTAACAACTCCCCAAACTCCTGGGTTAACGCAATCTTGTAAAACTAGTTTGGATACAGTTCTGCTAATAATGCATGCAACTTTGTTTATCAATGTTGCACATTGTTCAGTTGTGATATTAAAGCATAATGAGATATAATTTAATTTAGTATAATTACAATCTAAGGGGGCAACTAACAGTGCTCTAAGTATCGGTTTTATTTAGTTCCGTTAAACACTATGGAAAATTGTCAACAACACTGAGAAAGGGATAGCGACAATCGGAAATATACTATTACCTTTCCCGCAAACAACTTGTGAAGAATGCTACACTATTGTTCAACAGACAATTAGTCAGATGGAAAAATTAGCCAATCAAAACGGTGGCGACTTATCAAGGAAACTAAAGTTGTCCTCAAGACATGGGCTTATCCACCGGAACTCCCGCGAAAAGGTAAAGCTTATACGATTAGCTATACTTGGGAAATCATTTCCGCAGTATTCTAACAACAACGAATGAAAAAAAGTCTTTAATCACTATCCTTAAGGGGGGAAGCAAAAGGGCAAGAACCTAACTGTTTAACAATTTTACACATTTAGAATAGATTTCGTCAATAAGTCAGTTGAGCAAATCAGCCAATGAAAATTGTAAAAGGGGGCCACACTATGTATCATCAAATCAGATAGGAATTCGTATTGGCCATGTCTAACAGTATATAAAAGCAACCACCAAAGCAATAATTTATCGCGAACAACACTTTCCATTGTTCTTTATTCTTTGCTCCTGGTCGAGTTTTCACTATACAAACCTGCCCCCTTTTTTTCAAATACTTCAACACTATGGTCGACGGAAAGTTCAATAACATTACCGGATGGGCTGCTAAGCAGAACGGTACTCCACTTGAGCCCTGGACTTACGAGGCCCGCCCTATAGGCACCAAGGATGTCGAGATCCAGATCCAGTGCTGTGGTATCTGTGGCTCTGATATTCACACCATCGACTCTGGATGGGGCAAGACCAACCACCCAGTTATTGTGGGTCACGAAATCATCGGAAAAGTTACTGCCAAGGGCGATGAAGTCTCCCACCTACAGATTGGCGATCTTGTTGGTGTTGGCGCCCAGGCCTTTGGATGCTTGGAAAGTGATTGTCGTGCATGCAGCCGTGGTCTTGAACCACACTGTCCAAAGGGCGTATTTACCTATAATGCAAAATACCCCGATGGCAAGGTTTCCCAGGGTGGTTACGCTGAGGCTGTTCGTGTCAACTCGCACTTTGCTATCCGAATTCCATCTGAGATCAGCCCCCAGGAAGCTGCTCCTCTCATGTGTGCCGGTCCTACCGTCTTTACTCCCATGCTACGCAAGGGCGTCAAGAAGGGAGATCGCGTCGGTGTCGTAGGTATCGGTGGTCTTGGTCATCTTGCTCTTCAGTTCGCCCGTGCTCTTGGTTGTGAAGTCACTGCATTCTCTTCATCAGATAATAAGAAGGAGGAATGTCTCAAACTTGGTGCCACAAAGTTCATCAACATTAAAAAGGAGGAGGACCTCAAAAAGGCCAAGATGTCTTTGGACTACCTCTACATTACATCCAATGCCAAATCTAATGACTACAACAAGATGGCCAGCTGGGTCGATTATGAAGGTCAAATGTGCCTTTTGGCTCTTCCAGAAAACAACCTCGATATCAACCCACGTACTCTCATCAAGGGCTCGAAGTACATTGGTGGCTCCCTTATCGGCGGCATTAAGGATATCGAAAAAACCTTGAGCTTTGCTGCTGAGCACAACATTAGACCCATCATTGAAAAGATGCCAATGAGCAAGGTTAACGAGGGTATCCAATCTGTTCGTGATGGCAAGGTTCGCTACCGTGTTGTCCTTGAAAACTAAATTATGTGTTTGAATTGAACTTTTAGATTTGTTTATATTTATTAGAATTATCATGGTAACCCCTGTTTTTGAATGTTTCTCTCAGATTGTTTTACTCAATAAAATAATGACGCATTGCTACATTTTGTCTCTACAGATTTATAACATACTCAAATGACTTTATTTCACAATATACTTGGCCGAAAAGGGTCCCCTAAAAAGTTATCAAAAAATAGTTTATTTCCAAATAGAGAGACAGATGTCATAATCTCCTTTAAAGGTGTACCGACCAGAATAACACCCTGGATAATAGCCAATAGTCCGTCAGGCTCCAGCCAAAGTGTATGAGCTATGAGCCGATTTACAGTGGATGTTTGAAAGTACCAATTTGTTTCCTTTTGATGGAGAGCCTGCCAGCTATTAAAAACAATAGGGGGCGAGCACAACCAGCAGCAGCATTATGTTGTTTTAGGACAAAAAGAAACTATCAATAAAGAGTAAACTCAAATGACCATCATATTTGCTCACTAATAGATCTAAATAGGTTTTTTTGGGTCAAGTAATAATATAAATAGCTATCTATTTTGTTTTATCGGCTATAAACAAGTGGAAAAAAAGATATAATATAAAGAACTTGATCCTAATCATAACTTAGGCATCATGTGTATCAAAATGTTTGAAGGTCATCTTTTTCATGCTATTGACCATTATAGCGATAACAGCCAAATGGCCACCCTTAAAAATGGCATATAATTTTTTCTTTGGAATTTGTTTATTGGATGTTGTAAAGAAAGAAAATTAAAAATGAAAACATCCTAATTTTCTCTTTCTCATACCATCAATAAGATGGGGGAGGGATGGGGAAGAAATAGTGTGAAGGTTTATGGGTTCCCTTCACATACTTTATCCATAATATCTACACTCTGAAGCCAATGTTGGCTTCAGAATAGCCTTTTAGTGTAATAGTCAAAGGGTGTGGACTTAGACTTGTCACAAATAGCATTCCAAGAGCTTTTACTACCCCATCCATGTCCATCATACTTTTACAAATCCACACTCATTCTTTCTTTTTACCTTTTTGATTTTTTGTTTCCGTCTTGCTCCAACTTTCCCTCAAAAACCTATTTCCATCTTCATACATATTTTGAGCAGCAAGCAATTTACTAACAATATCCATAATATATTCAAAGATAATGTGAATGAACCATGGAATGGGGTTGTAAGTTCCCTTGTTGGCAGCATAATAATCATTTTGCCGATTATACTTCCTACAAATTGGGTCCACGGTGTTATCAAATGCTTTCCAGAACAACGTCATAAAGAACTGGTAAATGCGGAAGCTAAGTAGGGCGATCACACGAATTATTTCAAAAAGTTTGTTGTTGGTTCGTGTGTGGGCATATTTTCCAACACAATACATCACACAAATAGGAACCCCCATGCAAGCAATAATGATAATATCAATGATTCTGCTAGTCTTACGTTCCTTTAAGGATGATCTTATGTCTGTGTTGGTATCCATGGTTGGGAGGAGGCGAAAGAGAAGGAGAGCAATGGGTAGAAAAGAGTGTATGTGGAGGAGCAAGTGGATTCCAAGATGTTATTGAATGAAAGGATAGAGAAAATGTGGGGTTTATATATATATGTGTGTGCGTGGAATTGTTCAAAGAGCTTTGTAAGAAATTTACAATTTTTATATTTTTATATTTGATTTTTTGGTTTCAAAGTTTGTAACTTATTTTTTTACTAAAAAATGTTTTTTAGGCCTATTGACAATTATTTCTTTTGATTTAAATGTTAATAAATTTACAATTTTTATATTCCTGTTTTTTGGGAGGAGGGATGTCTAAATAAGGAGAATAAGATTTTGTTGATTTAAAAGATGGACAATAATTTTTAAAGAGTAAATTTTGTTGACTGATGATTATAGGGGCAATCACCGCCAAATGAATGTCCAGTTTTACTAGTAAACTTTCACCCTTCAAAAACTATTTCCTAGATGGTTGTGGTGGTTGTAATTTGATGCATTGAATTTTTTGTTTTGTATTTTTTTACCAAAAAAATAAGTTTCTGTTTAACCATTTCACCATTTGTGAAGTGTGTGTATAGTATATTTGAGAATTTTGGCCATAGTTTATGATATATATATATATATCTCGGTCTCCTCCAAAAGAGTACTAGGATAGTCCCTTGGATACTGACCAATCATCTCTGAGACTCCTGCTAAAGTGTATGGGTTATAGGCTGGTTTGCGGTGTATGTATGAGAATACCAGCCTGTTCCCTTTTGGTGGAGAACTTGTCAGATAGATAACCAATAGTTGGTGATATTTCACTTGTGATCAAGTGGATATTAATCAGAAATGTGGCCTCAGATTTTGTCCTAATCACGAGCCAATTTGATGTGCAACTCTTAAGGACCCATTTTAGCCTGCCATACATTCGATCATAAGTGAAATATGGTAAAAATATAAAATTGACTCGATATAATATTTATAATAATTTATTGATATAGTTTCTCAAGTAATAGAAAATATAATACTGATATTAAAATAGTAACTGATAATAAAATTAAATAGCTTTATGTATGGCTTCATGGTTATACAACTCGAATTAGTGTATCATGTTCATATGGCTAGGATCAGATCCCTGAGGTGTGCCAGCTGGTGTGACCGGCTGCTGTCCCTGAGGTTGATTCTGCTGTTGCTGTACATTCATTTGGGGTTGAGGAAGTTGCTGAGAGTATCCTTGAGACTGAGGCTGAGGCTGAGGCTGAGGCTGTGGTTGCTGCTGCGAATATACCTTAGGTTGTGGTTGTGGTTGTGGTTGAGGCTGGGGTTGAGGCTGGGGTTGGGGCTGTTTCTGATAATATCCTTGAGGTTGCTGGGGCTGTTGCTGCTGTGGTGGCACACCAGAAGTAACATTTGAGTTAGAGCCGGGCATGCTTGGTAGACTCACGGGCTGGCTGCTTCCATTGAGAGGGCCACCTGCAACTAGAGGAGGTACCTGGCTACCACCAGGTGCAACGGAAGGTGTCTGATTGACAGAACCTGATGGAGCCAAAGGAACGATGTTTGACGATTCAATTGAACTGGCGCCAGTATTTGCGCTTGGTATGGCTCCAGAACCCTGCTGTGTAACACTTGGAATGGACCCAACTTGTGGATTTTTAGCGCTGTTACTGTCACCATTGTAAGGTCCAGTGCTACCATTCCAATAGTAGATAATAGAATCAGATCCAGATCCAGATTGTGAGCCTTTCCATCCAACGACAGTTCCTCCGGTTGGACCACCGCTAGGTGTAGGGACTGGGACCGAGCTTGGGACTGATGGAGATACAACAGGTTGCGAAGGCATACCAGGAACGTTCGGGTTTGGATTGCTGGGCTGCTGGACACCGGGTATAGTAGGCTGTGAGGGCATAAGTGGATAAACTGGTGCAGTCCCATATCCACCTTTAGCTGGAACAGAAGGAGTAGGGACAGGGGAAACTCCATATGCGGGTTTAGAGACAGAAGGAGTGGGAACAACGGGACCGGGCGCAGTTGTGACTGGGTTTGTTCCATAGACCGGGCTGGGTTGCTGTGGCTTGTTAACAACAGGTGGAGCTGTAACAGTGACATAGATGCTAGTGGTAGGATAGACGGTCTCAGTGACAACATAATCATCTCCTTGAACCTGGCTGAGGCTCTGGTTTGGGTCGTTTTGAATTTGTAGGTTTGGTCCTACCATGACTTGCTGGTTAACAACAGAATCTGGAGTACCTTGAACATTAGGTCCACTAACTTGCTGATTGTTGGATGCGCCTACGGGTGTAATAGCTAGGTTCTGGCTAAGAGGCAAAATCTGGTTATTCTGGACCTGTGGATTTAGCGCCTCTATGACTTGTTGGTTGGCGGTGGAATCTGGAGTACCTTGAGTATTGGCTTCTGGTACAGCTGGAGGAGGAATGGCTGGGTTCTGAGGAGCGGGAGCAGCATTGATTACCGAAACCTGCAGTGCTGATAGGACAGCTACTACAGCTAATTTATAAATCATTGTGTTTAGGTAAGAATGTATTTGGAATAGCGATGCAGCAGAGGGGCTATTTCTATCGTTTACTAAACAATGCAGAAATACAGGCAGTTAGCTTGAAAATTGGGAAATATAAAAGAATGCCGCAAGACTATGTGCTAGGGATGGGATTTGGTGATTGTAAAGAAATAATGAAAATTCTATTCCACTTGAGCGAGGAACTGGAGTTATATAACATATCATCTTGATGTAGCGATGCAAATGAACACTAATTATTCGAAATGGATATTGAGTTGGTACAAGATGTTTTGCTAAATTTAGATCAATAATCTGAAAAAGTGCGACATCTATTTGGCTTCTCAAAAATGATTTTCTTTACATATTGCATATGCTTCTTTTAAGCTTCATAATGATTTGTATCGAAATCATATGTGACGGTGTTTCATAGACTTGGCTGATTCTTGGTAAAATTGTTGTTAGTGCTTGGCAATATGACGGAATTCCAATGAGCCCTCACCGCTGAATAAAAGATACTCTCTTTGTAAGAGATATATAAGAGATATCTAAAATTCTTGGCTAGTGGCGCTAATTTCTAAAGCAAAATGAGCGTCCATTAGTAGATTGGCCAAGGTGTTCAAGAATATTGAATAAAATCCATACCCTCTTTGATATCAGGCATTTGATTTTTATTTAAAATTTCCACTTAAAGCATATCAATTTGTTACGCTATGGGACAGTCACATGCATTGATTGAAACTATTGCAGGCTTTCCATTTAGATTTTTTATTTATTATATCTATTGATACAACTATATGTGACCTGTCTTGAATCAAATTTTAGAAGTTGGAATTCTAGTATACATGCCTTCAAAAATTTGATGATAGATGGGATATTACACAAAACTGCATCAAAAATAACATGAGGGTCTGTTGCTTCGATCGAATTTCTACTTCAAGATAGGATTTGCGTTATGAATAGCGACCAAGGTAACAAATGGCCCACCATATGCTAACAAGCTCTTGCAGTGATCTAATAGATGCGTCAGTTCTGGAATAGTAAAAATTAAATGGTTGAGGACAGAAGCCTATTGAAATTATGCAACCAACACAAGAATTCTATATAACCCAAATAGTAGCAAACCTTTGATCTTGTGAGATTAGCCATCAATATTCTCGAGCAAGCTCTATAAATATGGAAATATATCTTTCATGGTTGCGGCTTAGAGATTTCTTAATTCCAATGGATGAAGTCAAAAGCTGGTTGGTGTCCAGTTATCATTTTATTCCTACAGCCAGATCTTTGGACTTGCAATCTGGAGTCTACAATATTTACCATTAAAGCCCAAGCTTTAATTCTATGATCAGCAGAATAAGGGCTTGATCACAGCCAATGAAGTGTTTAGGATTTTGAGGCTTGAATCAGTACTAGTACTGTGGTTGGTTTTCTGACGCGACATGGTAATACAAAGGGCCTTTCCCTGATGGTAAACAAAGGAGAGTAAAAACAACAAAGGCCCCACAACGCGTTCTATCTGGTTAAAACTTCAACTTTAAAATATATACACATATATCACCTGGCTTTTTACATTTTAGTTCCTAATCGCCTACATAAATTATTGCTATTTAAATTTAAGGACTCCATTCACTAATGGGGCCAGCACACGATACCCGCAGGGCCACAAGACCCAATAAGTATGACGACATTGGCATACGTGGAAGGTAAGATAGCGATCCTTAAATTTAAATACATGCTATGCTTTAATTGTCTTTGTAAGATCCTTACAATTGTTCCCAAACTAATAAACTTGCGCATACATGAAAATAATTGTAGGAAAACAGGAATAACGCTAACTGGTCAAGTAGGCTACGGCGAAGATGGTCTTGAGGATGAAGAGGAATTTTATAACCTAACGTCGCCAAAAAAGGTCAACAAAGTCACCAAAAGCGATTCAAGCAGCAGTGATTTATTCGCAGGCTTTACTGAGATGCTGCCCGAAGAAAATAATGAAAACAAAAGAATAACAAGAAACACACCAAAAAATTACAAGAGTCTTGAGACCCCTTCAAAACAAAGACCTCCATCTGTAGGGTACGCTAAAAGAGGTAGGGGTAGCAGTAGAAGGACGCCAGGAACTGCTACTCGTTATCGTCGACAGCCATCTTTGGATATTACTGAAATCACTCCTTCAGGCAGTGGTAAAGAAGCAGATCAAGAACAACCAGGACTGCCCCAGGAGCCTTCCACACCGCCAGAAAAGCAAGATATCGAACCTGAGGTACATGAGGAGGGTGAGATCAAGGAAAGCGCGCCATGGTTGAAGAAACCATCAAATCCAAGAACCATTCGCAGACAAACAATGATGCCAATTAAAGAAAAGCCCAAGGAGAGACAGAACAGAAGACATACAAATGTGCCAGGCAAATTAATTAGAGAAATACCGGAACGGGCGGCACGTGGAACCAGAACACCGACCGGGATGACTAGCCCAGTGGCAAGCACACCTTCGTCCATGGGGACTGCCAGGAGAACCAGGGGTAAGAAGCCACCAACGTTTCATCCCACAAGCAGCTTTGGTGAACCAAGTCCATTTGACCACACACCCACCCCTATGGACAATCGTATAATAGACAATGAAGAGGTTCTTACGCCCACACAACCGCTCACAAATACAACCGAGGATCTTACCATACCAACTGTGCCACTGGATTTGGGAGAGCCAGACCTTAGTGAGCAAGTATTTGACGATGATGGGCCAGTGCTGGACTACGATGTCGGCGGAAGCAACAGTCTGGAGGAAGATAATGGTGGGCATGACGAGGATGTGCAAGAAAATGGTGATGGCAACGATAGTGGTGCTGTTACAAAGGTCTATAAGGGGACATCCAATAATGGTGCCAATACAAAGAATATCCAGTCTAAACAGCAAGAAAACCCAAAAAAGAAAGCACGAGGCGGAAGGAAAAAGAAGGCAGATGCTGATATGGATGTCAAGCCAGAGCTACCAACGCGGGCCAGCAATAGAAAGCGCATTCGTCCATTAGAGTTTTGGCGAAACGAACATATTGTATATAAGCTTGAAAAGACCGACGACAAGAATTATGTGCCAGCGTTTTCCAAGATTGCAACACCGTCCAAAGAGGAAAAGAAAGACATTGTAAAGAAACCCAGGACCACGAAAGCCAAGCAGCGTAAAACATACCGGAAGGCAAATGAAGATGATGTATTTTCTGACAGCGACTCTGAATATGAAACAGTAGAGCATAAAGGAAAGTTAAGACGGGTACGGAGATCCATGATTGATCTTAACAAGCAGCCTGCTATTGAAGGCATTGTATCTAATGAGTACGGAGAGTTGGTACAACAGCCGCTTGCCTATGCCCACCAAAACATCCCAATGTTGGCGCCCAAAAAGCTTTCTGACAGCATCAGGTTGGGCCACACATTCAAGCAAACGCAAGAAGGGTTCCAATTCCTTAATTCTGGAATTATTGAAATCTTTCCAAATAAATCCAAAACGCCTCGTAAGACTGGTGAGAAATGTATGATATTTTATGTCTTGAAGGGGCATGTTCGATACCACATCAACGACCAGTCCATAGAGTTGCATAGGGATGCTCACTTTATGGTGCCACGAAATAACTTGTATTCTATCGAGAATATTGGGAAGAAATCCGCACGACTTTTGTTTGTCCAAAGTGCATTCCCATTCCCACCTCCAAGCGAAGATGAAGAGGGGGAAGAAGGTGCTGAAGAGGAGGGAGCAGAATAGCAGTTGAAAAAGAATTATAGCCAACTCTTGGATGATACATTCCCACCTCGCCCACTCTCCTTCTCATAGATTTTCGATACAAAGCCATATTGCAGCAACATTGCATACCTGATACCCATATACCATTCCTCCATCCCCAAACTAATGGATATTTCTCATTGGAGCATCCCCCCTATATAATTCCACCTTCATAAGTGCCATATTTTTGTAAATCAACCACTTTTTTCTTTCCTATAGTATACTTATAATATAAATATTTTTATTAGCTCATCACTAATTAGGAACGATTATAAACATGTACAGTCTATCATGCATCAAATTACTATCTATGAATGAAAAAAATGTGGGAGGTTTTAAACGGGTGGTTATTTTTGAAGGGCTAAAAGCAGGGTTTAAATGATAATGTAAGCTGGCCTACTAGCAACAATTAGCCGCTCAGAAATGATCCAAATGTGTGGTGAGGCTGCTTCTATATTAGCACTAGCGATAAGTCAATCTTTTCTGTTTTGCTTTGCTTACAACCTTTTTCAATATGATAATTGCAGCAATGGCAATAACAACAGCAATAATGGCATTGGGCTTGATCACGCTGTTACCATACCCCGATGTGAGGGCATTGATCTTGGAGCCCAACTTCTGGATAATATTTCGGCCAGTGTCGCTTGGACTATCTTCCTCAGCATCACTGTCGTACTCATTGTGGCTTGAGACATCCCTACTGCCGGCATTATTGTCAGGTTCGTTTTTGTTTTTTATACCACGCTCAAGGGGATTGAATGAGCTACTTTCGCCAAGAACAGACCTTAAGATTCGAGAAAATCCACCAAACATGCCGTCGCTGTCATCATCGCCTCCGCCATCATAATCGGTTAGTGACGAGCGGTTAGTGTGGCGTCTATTGAAGATTTTGTTGATGACAAAACGCATACAGGTCACAAACAACAATCTTTTTACAATACTCATAGCAACTGACTTGGCTTTTAATCCTGCCCCTCCGATACCACTGCTTCCACCCGAAGCCGTGTCCTTTTCTTTAGATGCATCTCTGTGATCTATTGCCTTCATCATTGCCTCTGACGAAAAGATTGCTGCTATAAGATCGACAACTGCCGGCCATGGTGAATTTTTCTTTTCTGGCTTCTTTTGTGCACCACCTCCTGTGGTAGCGCCCTGCATGTCTACCAATGGCTTTTTGACGCTTGGCTTTACACCAAAACTTTCCAAAGATGGTGGCTTGTCTGAATCTCGCTCTTTTGCAAGCTCTAAGCCATTATCATTACTATTTGGCTCTTGTGCTTCATTGGTATCTCTGTAATTATTTGTAGTCTCCGCGCTTGCAATTCCGTCTCCAAAAGTTGTTGAGCTATTCTGAGAATCATAGTTGTATGGATATTGATATTGGACATGGGAAGGAAGATATGGCATATGTTGGAGATAATGCTGTGTTGGGTAGCCGTTGTTGTTGCTGTAGTAATGGTTAGTATTGTAAGGGCCCTGGTGATGATATGTTATATGAGGCTGTTGCTGTTGATATTCTGGACCCAGATTGGGTGCATTATAGTACGTAGGAATATCTCTTGATACTAGGACCGACTCAGTCGGGTATGCGGTATTCCCACCAGGGATTTCGTAATGGTATGCTGAATGGTGCGGTGTAGCATCAGTGTATGGCTTGGCTATGAATACTTGAGGGTAATGGCTTTGTGTTTGCTGACCATTATAATGCTCTGGGCAAGCATGGTCCTCAGCTTGCCTAGAAAAGTGGGGCTGGTGATAATAAAACTGAGCACCGTCGCTAGGGTAGCTCGACATACTGTACCTATCTATATACAGTCCTTGTTTAAAGAAGACAGAGTAATACTTATAAACTACAAACTAAAACAATACAGCAAGGCAAAAAAGTTAAACTGACTTGAAAAGGAAGGTAAAGCAAGTAAACACAATTATAGTCCTGTGTTTTGGCTACGTCGTATTACCAAGTCCAATGTTAACATCGAAGTATATATGCATATACTGACCAGCTTAGTAAAGAAGCATGAATCAATTCTATCGCATCGCTTGCGATCTAGCAGGAAATAGAGTTACAGATCAAGAAAGCCCTATACAAATTTATTCAAAAACAAGTAATTTAGCCAGGTTAAGGTGATGCTAGGCCGTTTGATTTTGACTCTCATGTCACCATTTTAATATCTACTGGTTCTTTTTTGAAGGGGTGTGTTTTTGATTTTGTTTTACAACCTGCATTCGCAGAACCTGGTCTGGTTTTATTGGGAAATTTATGGCCGAGTACATGGACCTGCTTTTGTTTATAGCTGAAATATGGCAAGATTTCGCTAGTGATCGAATCTATGCTGGGCAGAAATGGGCCCTCGTATTTTGGCCCAATCACCAGCCATTTGCTATGCAACCACTTCTGGGGACCCATTTTGCCCAAAGCCTTGTAAACTTTGACCATATGAGTTATTATTTTTGAAGGGTTGACCATTTACTAACAAATGGTGATCACCAATTTGGCTGTGTTTGCCCCTATAATCGTTGGCCACCAAAAGTCACCCTTCAAAAATTATGCTCCATATGCATGGGATGACGCTGTGTTATTCACTGTGATGCCACAAGGAATGTGTGTTTTTGATTTCTTGAATTAATATTGAATTTCGAATTTTTGCACAATTCTTTTTTGCAATAAATGGACTGGTCCTACTTCTTGTATGAATGGATTCTGTAAATTGTTATAGTCGACCGCTTTATTAGCAACACCATTGGCTATTAATTAGGCGGATTTCATTATACAGCACAGGCCTGGTTGTTGATACACCTATGATAATTAAACACAGATTACTGCCGGAGGCTATATAACCAGCGTTTTTAATGGCAGTATGCGACTAGGATAGGTTTATTCTAGTATTGTATGTTCTCGATACTCCAGGAGCTGTTATAAGTGCCCAGGGAACTTCAAAGGCCTATGGGAAAGTATTGCTGAGTCAAAAGCGGCCGTTTCGCCATGACACATGCGTGGTGTCATTTGGCTTTAGAGGCTTCTTCTTTACTCATGACCCACTGGCTGTTAGGCCGGGACTTACAATAAATCATTGCTGAACCACTGGGCGATAGCCTGTGACTTGATTGCCGTCCAAATCCAAGTGTTTTACGTTGCTACTGCTTAGGATCAAGCAATTTTCTTGGCAGTGGTGGAATGCGGTACTTGCCAGATTTGTGGACAAATGGAGTCATGTCCAAGTGTTCTGACCAATCTAAGCCAAGACAGGCCAAAGAGAGATGCTATCACTTCATCAGCATGATGTTTAGAAATCTGATGATAATAAAACTGATGCTAGCCAAAAATATGTGCGAAATGTAAGAGGACCAAATTCTGCAGATGGTTGCAGTGACTTGGTGGCCTTAGCAAGACTTGGTATCCTGCCACATAAAAAAGACCAGGTCTCAATAGCATGGTTTTCTTTGAAAACCTACTTTTAGTTCCACATTATTTTGTATTTGTTCTTCTGTCTTAAATTAGAGCCCCCCCTCCTACCTCTACGCCTTCTGGCCCCAAAACCTTTCTATTTTTCACAGCTGTCTGCTACAGACAAACCGTTTACTATATGCCGGAAGAAAGCGAGTTGAGTTCCGACCCAGCCATATTGCAGCCAAAAGCGATAGAACCAACGACACTTGCGCCCTCATTACTCACATTGAGCCCTGAGAAACTGTATTGCCGCTCGCCTAAACGGTGGTTTAAAATTCAAGGACTAGAGTCACGCATTCGCATAGCTGATATATACGCTAACCAGACACATGCACTAATACCATTTTGTATTCGTAATACAAGCGGGCATCGCTTGGTTATCGAGTTGAGCTCTAGTGCAGATAAGAGCATAGGGTTCCAACTACAAAATGCAAACTGGAGCGCACTCCCTGTGCCAGTAAAAGAACAGTACCTCAGATACTGGAGCCCGGATACGAAACAATGGCCTTTACCGTCTACTGATGACCTGGATTCCGCTGCTGGTAGTGACATCCCTTGGGAAAAAAGCGTAACTATAACCTGCGACCCCGAGGCCCATAGAAAATTCAACGAAATATTCAATCTCGCCAATCGCGACAGCAGCGTCTGTATTGAAAAGGGCGAGACACGACAGGTTATAATGGTGTTTAGGACTGATCCTGGGCCAAAGCGGCCGCGGAAAACGCCAAGCCATAGCCGCAAGCCGTCCAGCAGCAACCTATATGCACTGGCGACTCATGTGGAGGATGAGTCAGATGTTCCTGCTGCAATTCAACGGCATCGTCGTGATTCAACGAACCTTCCAGACAACTACCTAATTAACGATTTAAGCGTTACCACTGTAAAGCTCTTCTTTAAAGCCACGCATGAAGCAGGAAGCTGCAGCACAGCATATGGCAGCGACAAGAATATTGATACCACCCTGAAAAACAATGGAGATCACCAAAGTAACCATTTTTCCGATCCGGGCAGTGCATCACTTCCATCCCCACCACAAGCTGCAACCTTTTCCAATGTCGATGAGGCAGCAGAAACCACTGACCTCTGCATTGTTGATGCCCAGTTCCTTTCCTGTCAATCTCAGTTCCAGTGCGACCCAGCATCAACGGTTTTGCTTGACGAGTGCATTATCGGTAAAACTTACCTGCGTAGCATATCGGTTAGAAATATTTCTGCAATCCCCCTTGACTGGGGTATTTCATTATTGGCTCAATCCAAGAATTCAATCGCCGATACACTAAAGCTAGTTAACACAAAGGGGGTTGAGATTCAAAGCGGGAAGCTACAGCCATTTGCTCAGGAGACATACAACCTTCATTTCACGCCAGCAGTAAATGGAGACTATCACGGAAAGCTTTTGTTTGAGAATCTCAATGATGTTTCAAATTCCCACTCTGTGGCATTCCGCGCCCACGCAAAGAGCCTAAAAAAGCCTGCCCATGTCATCCTTTTGTCAGAAAATGAGATAAACTTTGGGGATAATGCTGATGGTGATTGGTGCCAGACCAAGATTACATTCAAAAATGTTAGCGACCAGCTCGTAATGATGCATTTCAAAACCGAGGGAATGGAACCCTCAATGGAGATAAAGACAAAACTATACATAGACACTGGCAATGCAGGAACACCCACGATACTTGAGGATGGTACTCCAGGAGAGATTAGCGGACTTGATATAGACGGGGATAATAGCGCTTTCCAGAGTATAGACTATACAGAATCTGGAAGCATCGGTCAATACACATGGGATGTAGATTCAACACCCAGAAGTTACTCTGAACATCCTTCTGCAACCAACTCCAGCTATCAGACTCCAAAGCGGCTATCTACCCGAGAAACAAATTCACCCGAGTTTGAGGAGCAAACAGAGACCACATCTATACCATCAAGCAGGAGTTCAAGGTCTTGGGACAAGTCTGTCAAGATGCGCGAAACCAACCCCAGGCACAATTCAAGCACTTCTAGCATCCATCCATCTCGTCCTGGTCCGCTTGATGAAGTAGTAATAAAGCCTGGGGCTACCAGATCTATTATAGCATCGGTTCGTCGTATCAATGACTCACCAGCCAACAATATCAATTCTAGTCAGTTGACTGCTCGCCCATTTATGCTTGTCTGTGAGTACATGGTTCTTACCCAGAGTCAGATCCAGAGCCGGATGTTCCCAAAAGAAACCGAATGCATCTCGATTCCATGTACCATTCAGACATGTACTTCCTTAGTTCGAGTTGAACCGAGCGTTCTGGACTTTGGCTCAGTCGATGTCGGTACTCTGAAATCAATGTACTTTACGATAGAAAATGTGTCTGATATTGATGCTGCTATCCAGTGTAGGGTGGACTCTAAGGTTATAAACTGCAAAAAGTCATTAGTTACCATACCACCACAAAGCAGCCTTTCACTAAGGGTGGACATATACCCCAGGCGCACAAACAGCCGATACCGCAAGCAGATAAATATCATAAACCTAAAAAATCGCCGCAATGACCAGATTTTGGATGTCAAAAGTGAGCACATTGATCGTAGGCGAATGACATTTCACAACTTGTTCTACAGTACTCTAGTACCAGAAAACGAGCAAAACTTTTTGGACTTTGGAGTTGTTCCCCTCAATTCTCCAATTTTGCGAATCATCAATGTCAAAAACAAGTGTCCCTCACCAATCACACTAAAGATGAGCGCAAGCGACGACAAGTCAATCAAGCTCTTCCAGATTACGCCTGCCGCATCGGCCGTATCTCCCACTCCGGAAATAGTGGCAGCTGCACATAAGCTTAGCCAGATGGAAAAGGAAACAGAATTTCACAGCAATCGAGATCGATTTAAGGAGTTTGCCAGTGACAGAGCAGCCAAGGATAATATTCTTAGCGAAGATAAAAATGGGCGAATGCAGGGTCGAGATATGACATTGCCAAATAATGGCCACTCCAGCGTCACAAGCCTGAAGCCTGACAGCCAGACCTTGAGCAAGGTCCACCCCTCACCCTATCTCATAAAAAGACTGGGTAAGGATATGTTTATTGACAAGACGGTAGAGAGGTCACATGCTTGCTTGATTCCATTTATCAGCGGAAAAAAATTCAACAAGAGGCCCAGTAATATTGATTACTTGGATGTTGCATCTCAGAACTGTTCCAGCGGCGAAGGCTATAATATTGTTAGGATTCGCAGAATAAAGGGATCAAGAAATAAATCATTAAGTAAACAAAATGACAGTGCTCTGCCCAATGGCCAGAGCGGAGGTATGGTTAAGAGTCCTGAGGCAGTAGCTCCTGGTGAGGCACCAAATAGTATGGATAAGCCGTCAAATGCAGCCACTCTGCTCCCACATTCTGGCTATAATGGCACAATCAATGACCTCTCTGACGACAGTCTTACCAAAACAGTCAGCCCAATGCTGGAAAAACAGCAGCAGGAAGAAAGGTCTCCTAAAACTGGCGAAGGTCAGGATGGAGATATTGCCAACAAAATGGGCAGCAGCGATCTTGATGCATTTACTCGAGCTCATGATATACTGTCACGAGTTCTGAAGTGTCTGAGTATAAGCCCACCACCAAGCTTCCCAGATGCAGCAGCAGAGGATGAATTTGTTCGCGGTCAGGTTGACATGCGCAACTACCTAGATATGCTTATAAGATCCGGCTTCCTACAACCCATTTCTACCATTAGCTTAAATGGGCATGAGACGCGGCCGTTACTGGTATTATTCCGTCCTTCTCCTGATCAATTCAAAACAATCCATAAAGTCCCAAGACATCACAATGAGAGTCTCTACTTTAATTTGGTCTCATTCCCAGATAACTTTGTTGTTCCAAAGTTGCCGCAGGATGAGGTAGAACTCATTTTCAAGCGCAGGGCGCTTCCCACTAGACAGTTCCTTATTCAAGCATCTCTTTGCCGCTCTACATTTGAGATTGGCCAGAAGAATAACAATGTCGGAAATATGCAGACAGATGAGGAAAGCCAAAAGTACCTGCTAATCAAAAACAGGTCTGAAATACCCTTGCTCTATGCAATTAAAAAGACTGGATATATTGCGAGTGGTGATATTAGATTTGAAGACTATCGATATGGTGTGGTAAGAGGCTATGGTAGCCGCAAAGTTGTATATTATTTCAAACCATCGTTGCCTGGATACTACAATGAGACCATCTCGGTTTTGAATGTCTTGGATCCCGAAGGGTCCCAGCAGGCTACCCTCAAAGCCACAGTGCGCCGTCCGGCAAGGTTCTTCATTCGTTCGCTTAAACTGGATTTTGGCTCTTTTGAAGATGGCAAACCAACCAACAAGCCAGAGCCCTTGGTCATATCCAACATGACAAACAAGGCTCGAACGTTAATCATTAATCCATGCTGCAGCAGTGAGGATGCTTTAGCAATATCATCCACCAACATTGCTTCTGGTAACAATGGCACTAGCGATCCTACTTCACCAGTGATTTCACAAACTAGCGAAACATGCGAATACTTCCTTGAACCAACATTCCCAGACAACCTTGAAGCAGAAGTGTGTGCGCCTGCCTTCTTGGACAAAGAAACTGAAGAAAAGATTGAGGCACTTGAACAGAAATTGAAGATCGCAAAACGCAAGAATCGACCAGAGAAGATAGAGAAGATTCAAAAGAAACTTGCTAAGCTTCGGGGCGAGACCAAAGAAAGCACTACTGGTGGTGATGTTGATAGTAACAGTAGCAAGGCTGTGGATAGTACTGCTGAGAGCAATGGTAAACTAAAAGAAGATAAGACTCAATATCATGATAGCCAAACAAAGTCACCCCAGAAGCCATTGGAAACAGAAGAAAAATTGACTAATGGTGATGAGATTACGCCTGCTAACAATAACAAAAAAGATGCCGACTCTAAGCCGTCATCGCCATCGTCTAAGACTACAAAGCCAAATAAGTCTGATGCTGGTAATAACAATGTAGCAAGGGCACCACCAGCCATCCAGATAAAGAAGAACGAGCAACCAAATATCATTGTCCTAACGCTGGGTCCCAACGCTACAGCATCGATACCCGTGTCAGTAGTTCTCCGGCGGATAGACTATAAAAACGTCTCACAAAATGGCATACGTAAAAAGTCTTCACCATCAGCAGCAGCAGCAACAACAATTGCCACCACGACGATGAGCAATCAAGATCAAACAGGAATAGCTTTAGGATACCTGCAAGTATACGAGCAAAAGGATACAGATGGTTCAAAGCTTGTTACTCTCAGAGCTGCGATCTCAACTTGAACAACCCCATTACAATACAAAACAGCGCTTTTATAACATCTTTTTTACTATACTGTGAAAGGATAGTGATAACATAAACAAATTTGTCTTCAAATACTTTTTCAAAAGCAGTAACTCCTAATTACCAACAGAGTTGTACAAATACAAAGAAAACGCAAGGTCTTAGGCTAAAATGGGACCCCCAGAGTTGCATATCAAATTGTTCTGTGATTAGGCCAAAATCCGGAGATCCATTTTTGTATGTCATACATTTGATTCCAACTGAAATGTGACCAAACGCAAAGAAAACACGCAAGCAAGTTTGGTTTTTAAACCCCGTCTAGACTGTTGTAATTATTGCACGGAGTGGGTCATAAAAGGAACAAACCCGAAATAAGACCGTTTTAACTAACAAAATAATTGAAGAAAATGGATGCTCAATGATTCCCCCACAAAGAACTCCGGGAGCGGGCTACAGGAATTATGCAATGCAGGTGATTGATTAATACTGGCTTTAATGTATGGTCCCACATGCAAACTCTAGCATAAATTGGCTCAAGCCCGAAATGAAATTCAGCAAACTTTAAACACAGAAAGCACACTGACGTACGAAGCCTGGGCGGCGGCATAAACAAAGTGTATAGAAGCTACCATTTCTATTCCTAAAATGGGAGTCACGCACATCAGTTTGACAAGGTAACAGTTACAGGGAGCATTTTGTTCGGTATCCAAATTCAGGCTCCAAACTAGACCAGGAAATGCAAAGTGTAATTAGCGTCGTGAATCAGAGCTTTCAATCTCCAGAAGCCTGTGTCTCCATTTGAGTAATTATTTTTGAAGGGCCAAGTTTTACTAGTAGGCCAGTTTCAACTTTCATACTAGTTACCATGTATTTTCACTGATAACATTAGCTTAGCCCTTCAAAAATAACTACACATTCGGTGGGAAGCGCTATTGGTGCGATAAGTATTTTATTTTGTAAAAAGTGAGGGGAAATTTTCCAAGCCAAAAGGTGTCGACCACCCTAATGGGGTAGGTATTTGAACCAGTCTATGATTTACACGTAGATATAGAATCGAGTAGAGCTCACCCTCCAAAAAATACTAACACGGAGTAAATGGTGGACAAATAATGGGCTTGGTGGTATTAGAGATGCAAATCCAAGAGTCAGCATGAGGCTATGCTAGGAAAATTGTGGCCCCACAATACTCGCCACACTATGATGTTTTTCTATCCCACATACTCTACACAATCAACTATAATTATAGTTCAAGATAGATTAAGCTTGTTTAGTACTAATAGCAGTGCCACTTTTCTAATTAGAAATCCTTCTACACACGAAATAAATTATTCTTGGCTTTGAAAGTGGGTTAGTAAGCGTGCACTTCCAAGTAGAAATGCTTTTTACCTTGTGAGAAGTATGGGCGTTGATAGGTAGCAATATACTTGAAATCTTACAATGAAAGGAGCTTTAAAGGATTGAATTTGAACTAACAGCACCTTGACTATACGCCATTCTAGCTTTAGAAAAATTACTTATTAACTCAAAGACATTATACTACAGCATTCCACACATCGACCATAGCTGCTGCTGCTGCTGTTGTTGTTATTGTGGTGGTGGATTTGGCTGATGCAAGTTTGGCCACAAAACTATTTGATAACAACTATGCAAAAAAGTAAACCGTTTCTTTGATAAATGTGGATCCTCTTTTTTAAGCAGTTTGTCAAACAGGCCAAAACTTGTATGGTTCGTTTTGATTTTGACCTCACAGTGCTCCACAAGTATCTTTGGTAGCAATCATATTCTTTCTGTGAGGAGGCGATGGTTTTTGGACTTAAAGACTTTGGCTCTCCACAGCAGCACCAAAGCATTGAGGATCAGACAGTTTATGTGCGTATCTGTCTATGTATGTGGCTAGCTAGACTTTATAAGTGTACTTCAACTCCCAAATTCCTCTAGTAATTGGTGTGCCTTTTCCACTTTTCTTTTAACATACCTATATATATTACCCTTTCAATATAGCCTTGCAATAGCTCGCTGCGGCTGTGATAACACTTCGTATTCATATACCACCGTGCTTTTATTTCTACCAATACTATTAAATCAAACTCTCCAATTTGCTATAAAATGCGCTCTAAAGCCTTGGTCAAAAACGCCTTGGTCGTGGCTGCCGTCGCCATTATGACGCTATCTTTGGCTGTCTCAGCACGCCCTCCTGTGGTCAACGAAACTGCCAATAAACCCAACCAGGTTATTGAAGTTAACGAAGATGGCTATAAGCCACCATCTGATGGTTCTGACGAGCAATATAGGGCTGGCTTTTTTGGCGGATTTTTCTTCCAGGCCAACAAGTAAAAACATATACCCCCACACGTTTATACCAATATCGCCTATGTATGTGCTCCATATATAAACTATTTAACTTTCGTTTGGGTTCCAAGACTAAAAATCCACAGCTACTCTGTCTCCGCCGCACAGTCTAGCAGAGGGGGGGAGGGCATACGTTCGATAATTAGCCGTGCGAGTATCATTATTATTGTTAGTTACGCAGACTCTTTATGTTGAAATTATTTCATGACACAGTATAAATATACTCCATCCCTATCACAACAAATCTTCTACCCTTTGTAGTTTGTATTCTTTCCTTGAATACCCTTTTAATATATTATTATAATTGTACAAGTTGATAAATAAATCACCTCCTTTTTATTAATGAATAAACTATTGGTAGTTGGCTATGTTTACTGCGACCCCTCATTTTTGCCATGGCTCTCATCTATAATTGTTCTCCATGTCGCATTGTGCGAAATAGACTGTTTTCGCATGGCGCGCGTTGATGTGGCTGCTAAACAGTTGTCAAGAGCACCTGCATTTTGCAAAGCTGGAGAATGGAGCCGATACATTGCCCACCATTAAACCACCATATGGGTAGTTATTTTTGAAGGGCTATAGAGTCACCCATTTGGCTGGGATTGCCCCTATAACCATTCTCACTTCAAAAATTATCATCCATATTGCTACTCTGCCGCTTTGTGACCAATTTCACTACTTGATGCAATTATGCAGTTTCAAAAAACCTATACTTGCTCACCATCATTGCTATCGAAATATTAATAACTCTACATTTTGGAAAAATGACACTCGGCCAATGCAGTTGATGGCAATTGCTCGAGCGCATATTTGGAAAGCAATAAAACAAGATAGTTGGAGAGCGCCTTCATGCATCTACAATTAATGTATGTTTGCTTTGAGTATATATTTCTGCTAATATTGTATAATAAGCAAACTGCAGCAAAAAGATCACCACTAATGGTGCAAGCATTCAAGGCCGTGGTGGCGGGGTAGAAAGATGGTGGCATTGTAGCTCAAATGCTATAAACTTTTATTCAAGGATCTATTAAAACCAGCATAAACTTGATATAAGGGCTGTCCAAACTAATTCTTCGGAACTGTACTGATGCATGACTATTAACCATTGTGTTTTCTGGAAGTTAAAAAAAGGAAAGGGCGAGTACAATACACATGTGGAGGCAGTTTTCTTTAATTACAAGCCGTGTTGCTACTACAGCAAAAAAAATACCTAGATCAAGGGCCTTGATGTACAATTGCCTCGAATCCCTGATTCATGCACTTCTTTGTAAAACATGGAGTGGCTGCTTTATCAGCAGGTCACAAAGCCTTTGAATATGTATCAAAACATGTTTGGGTGCTGCTGAATGTTTATCACCATTTCACCAAAAGTCAGCATTAATGTGTGGTTCTTTAGAGTCACGGCTGCTTGCTTGTTTGGCTTGCAGACCCTCAAAGGTGCCCATCAAATCTATTTTTGCCACCACGTGTGTAGCAACACAGATGCATGAAATGTATACATTTTATTTGACCGATCTTAAGCGCTCTAAGCTTGGGAGTTAGAAAGCAAGGGGCTCTGTATGTGCGTGTGTATGCAACGGAATTCCCATATAAACTTTGCTCCTGCCACATCTTCCTCTCAGTATTTACAATCAGCCCTTTCTCTCCCTTCTGTCAGCATAATATCTCTACTGATCACATAAAAGTTCCAGCCTTGCTTTTTCATAATCGTACTCTGTTGTGCAGCTCGTCTTTACATCCAACCTCGCCTGCAGTCTGCTTCGTGTGCCTTTTACCACCAGCCATATACTCTCGACAAAATGATGATCAGCATCTCTTCAAAACTCGTCCTTGTTACCTTCATTTGCTTGGTAGCACTACTTTCGGTCTTCACAACTGCTGCCCCAATGCCACAAAAGAGCCGTAAACCATCTCCCAAGCCAACCCCACCACCAAACCCCCTCCCTGGAAATGCCCTTGCTGGCGTTATAGACGCCGACGTCGATTTTCGTGCTCCAACTGGGAATATAGATCTAAATTACAGGCCAGGAGGCGGCTTTGGTGCCTTCTTTGGATACGCTAACTAACATACTACTACTACTACTACTTCCTTCGTTTACTCTCATTCCTTCTTTCCTACAAATACCCTCCCTTGGTAATCCGCTTTTCGTGACCCTATTGTTAAAACCTCCTTCATTCCTAATATATATTATTATATGTACTCTTTTTATTGTCTGTATCAATACAAAACTTGAGATACCATATACCTCTTGAACAGGGACATCCATGTATTGGGCCAAACCAATGTATGTACAACTGAAAGTTAGTATCTTTGAGCAACCGGGTTGCCTGCATATTTTGTGACTTTTAAAGAAATACATACCCTCAGATCTGCCAAGGCCGTCAATTTTAGGGGGGGACGCTGGCACGGCCTCGGCTCAGGTGCTGCTTTGTGAGTTAACAAACAGCTGCCTCTCAGCCCATAGATACACTATACTCCGTCTCAATGATAGCCAAGCCCCATGCATTGCTTTCTTTGTATTTGTTGTTACGATTTGCGTGTAGCATGGACTCCAAAAAGAAGCAAAGAGTGAGTAACATACATTAATTGGGATCGATTCCTGTTTCGGAACCGTGTAATGTGACACAAAAGATAAGGTTTAACCTGCTTTCATCCATAAATAGTTCCCAATTTCAAATACAGCCAAACCTTAAATGCTAAAAATAAAAATAGACAGGTTCTATTGTAACACTATATGGGCGATTATTTTTGTAGGGTGAAAGTTTACTAGTAAAGCTGGATATCCATTTAGCTGTGATTGTCCCTATAATCATTGGTCACCAAAATTTACCCTTCAAAGATTATTGCCCATATGGGCGATTATTTTTGTAGGTTGAGGTATACATATACGTTGCTTTTTGTTTAAACGCCCGTAAAATTCATATGGCTTTTCCCGCTTGGTCCTCATCCTCTTTAATGTGTGACTTGCATCTTTGTACAAAGATCAATATTTATAGACTTCTTTTGGAGATAAGCTCAAGAAAAAGAAGTGTGGCTGGTACTTTTAAGGGTTGTCATAGAACTTGTATAAGCCCTTATCTCTGTAAATAGCACAGCTATATGAGCGATTATTTTTGAAGGGTCAATGTTTACTAGTAAAACTGGGACATCCATTTGGCTGTGATTGCTGAGCCTATAATCATTATCCCTTCAAAAATAATCGCACTTATGTTCAGAATCAATATGACACCACTTTTTTTGACATCCTTGGATAACAAAGAGCATATAGCATCTTCTTAATAAACAGAACAAAATGAACACATATGATTAATGTAAAGCATCTCTCCCAAGCTTCCAAGGAACTTTCACCATTTATTCAGTATATTATAACTAAAATTGGGTCTAACAAAAGCATACGAATATTGTCACGTCAACCACGGTTCATAGCCTAGACTATACACTAAGCAGTATCAAGAAACAAAACGAGAAATAAAGATGGAGCTCAACACCATGGTGGTTGCTTTTGCTGCCATGATGATCCTTTCTATACTTAACGCTGGTGCCACCTCTGCACCAAACCATGAATATATACCGCCGTGGAAGGTTAAATATATTTCTAATGCCAAAGCCGAAAAGTATATGCCTAATGCCCAGCTACTTTGAAAGAAATACCTTAGTGGATGAAGCTCGATATTCTATATTTTAAAAAAAGGACCTCTTTACACTGTTATTTAGGTTCTTTTTCTTTTAACATTCGAATACATTTATTTAAAATGACGGTCAAGAAATTATATTAAAATGTTATTACTAATAAAAGGTTGATAGAATTCCCTCTAGACGATGGGGCTGCTAAATTTACAGCTCGAAATTATTATGATCAAGGCCATGATTATACACGTACTTGATCTATACAATATCAGTGGTATGGCTACTTGCTATAATTAAGGGCCTCCTTCAATACAAACATTGCCCAAAGCACTCCAGGGCCTTTGATATGGATAAGATATCGAACATTTTCCCTCATGTAAAGTGTTTTAGCTTATCCTGTGGTGTGATTTAAATCCATCATCAATCCTCGCTCTTAGAGTTACACAACACCTTTAGTACTGCTTGTAAATGCAACTTATGTCTTTGCATGGAAAATCGAATGGCATAAGATATCCATTTGCAAAGAAGCATCATAATCACAAGCTTGTTTAACGCAACAAGTTGAAGTCTTGGATGTAGTGAAACAGGTTCACTTTGGACAAGCTTTCTACCAAAAAACTCTCTATCCCTAAAAAAGAAATTCAATAATAAAACCTGTTACTTAATAGCTGCTTCATGTGTCTTTGGGAATGTACTGATGTATACATGTGTGTGTAGCATCATAGATTATGCCTACGACTTTTCTTTAAAAAAGTGTATTTAAGAAATGGCAATGGGCCCAACTCGACTTGGAGCCCTACCTATTCTCTGAACCACACATCTCACTGCCTCTATCTCTATTATACTGTTTGTACTTTTAAACTACACCTTCGTCACAGCCCTTAATTGTCAAACTCTCTAATTTAGCCCTCGCCCGAGATCTCAAAATGAAGTCCAGCTCCGCGTCGCTGTTACTTGTTGCTCTCATTGTCGTAATGATGCTCTCGATTCATGGCGCAAATTGCAATCCCATTCCGGGTAAAAACAACGATTTTAACCTTCGTATCTCAAATGTAATCGATGTTTCCTGGTTAAAAGGTGTTTTTAAGAAAATAAGTTTTGGTTGATGCACAGAATATGAACAACAACCTTGCGGTGCGGGTGTTGAACGATTTATCAAAATTTCGCGTCGATGGAACATATTTACAATTGCTAAAACTTGATATTTTTACAAGTGCCTTTTTTTCTGAGAAGAAAGCTTAAGGATTTCGGTGTATGCTCGCACATACACAAGCGCACTCACGCATTCTCCCTCTATATATATATATATATATTTAACCTCTATTATCTGATTTTATCATATTTTACAATAAATATTTATAATTTATTTCTAAGTTTTAGTATTAAGTTGTCGCTTCATCTTTGCAAGACAAATGTTGCCATATTTTCTTGATTGTACAAAATCTCAATACCTGGAGAAATCCATGAAAAATGGTCAGATTTCACTAGAGATCATCAAATGTATAGTAGGCAGAAATAGCGGGTTCTTGTTAGATTTTAGTCCAATTACAAACTAATTCATATACAACTAGCTGCGACCCCACCATTTTTGTCCAAGACTTTATGAACTTTGGCTAAATGGACTGTTGGAAACCACTCGACGACTCCGTTATCTCATCTATTTAAGAAGATGCGGGTAACATTGCTAACGAATTTTATTAAAGTGCCAATACAAACAAAAGGAAAACAAACTGAAAAAAACATATAAATAACACTGCTTTATAGAAGACTGGGATGGGGGGTTATGGAATACTAATTAGGCTTAACACTGCTATCACTGCTATGCTTGGCAACATACCATGCATGATAAATCCAATTGAATAGAAGGCCCCATTGCTTGGAGTCTTCCATCTCACCATAGCCTATTGAAGCTTCGAGATTATCCATCGTGCATTTCATAAGGACTTCGAATCCCTTCACAGTATCCTCCATGGTGTTCCATTTTAGGTTCGTTGATGCTTCAGGACACTCAATGGCTTCGGCATAGTCGAGCAACGGGCCAAGATACAATGAGTTGTTTTCTACCTTGTATGCCTCATGATCTTCAGCTATGTTGAGTAGCTTTTTGGCACCATATGGTATGGGAATTCCACAAGCTGTGATCGACAGGTAAATTTGTGCTATTAGTACTACTAGGATGTATAGCAACCGTCTATTCTCGACCACGACCATTGTTGTAGTAAACCACCAACGATATTGTTATGAGGCCGTAGTTCTTTTTCTTTTCTTTTTGCTATTGCTATAAAGGTCCTATCAAGAGCAGATTTCTGGGGTACGCGAAACCAGGCGAACTATAATGAGAATACTGTCGGTGTAATGCGATCAAGATTTATGGCTAAATAAATCTACCTCCTTACGGGTGGGTGTATATGGCCAAGGATATAGTTATAAATAATAGGCCGAGAGAAACGAAAAGGGAAAGAGCAGTGCACAAGAAACTGTCTTACTTGTATCGAATATTATATATAGTTTCGTAAGCAGATGCTTGTTGTCACGACTGCCACAACGTATTCCCAGACCTGGTGCACTACTGCCTTCTAAAGCAAGTGGTCCCAGAATTCGGAAAATAGTGTCTTTTGATGAGCACTGGCTCTCCACGGAATTCCTAGGAAGTAATCCAACACATACAAAATAGATCTGGCTAGTTATATGTTTTTTAACGGGACATTCTTTAGATTATAGCGTGAATATTGTTGAACATAGCTGTGGAGTCCCTGCATGAATTTTTCATTTAAACGAATCTTTCTTTGTTTTCCATACGGCTTGGGCTACTGTTTTGGTAAACTAATCCCACACTGGATTCACACTAGCAAAAAATGCGGAGTTTGGCATTGCTAAGTCTGGATGCGGCATTGTGTTGATGCCACATGCATTAGATTTCATGCGGGCATTGGAGGAGTCTTAGTAAGCATGTATGAATAAAGCTCATTGTTGAACCTAAAAGTTAGTTACGCATAAACGTACAAGCAAGCGGCATTTAAAGGGAATGGCACGAAGAAGCTCCTCCTGTCTGTATTCTCTCTCAAACTCATTAGTAATGGAGCGAGCTAGAATCAATGGTTGCAAGCCCTATTCTAAAACAGGGGCCAGCTGGGCATTTAAAACAAAAACAAGAACAAAGTTTCAACCAATTCGGTCAATATTAGATTTAAAGAAACAAAGCCACCATATCTTTACTTTGAACTGATTTTTGACCATACAAGAGCCTTCCACCCAGAATATAAATCTTGAAGCTGAAATTATTGTAGTCTTGCTCACTGTTAAACAAAGAGCTTTTAAAATGTCCGATTTCTTTTGCACTGTACTTTCGCAGGCCGTATAATAAATAAGTGCAGTGCAATTGGCTAATATGAATTGAAGGCCAAAGTGCCATGCGTTTATTATTAAAATACATATAAAGGGTGCTCAGCGTCGAATACATTTGCACAGGCATACACGCATATTATATACACACGTATGCGTGGTAAGTGGCTTGTCTGGTATGACGTTCCAGGTGCCTTGGATCTACGGTCACCAGGGCCCTTTTCACTGTTCCTATCCACCCACGATGCTCTATACAGCTTCCAAGCATAGCGGCGAGCATAACAGTATTTTCCGATAGCATGTTCTCATAGTCATGAGGACCCCCTTTGCTGTCCATATCAAAGCAGGGATTCCCATAGGTCAACAAGAAAAGGGAAGCAGAGACGTGTCCAAAGCAAATTCTACCTAACAAGCACAACAGTACGCGCCGCTACCAATAACAACAAAACGGCCTCAGCTTACCAGGCTTGTGTCGCTTGAACATGCCAGCTCTGCCTGATTGGCGCAGTGCAGCTCCCTCTGACTTGCCTCATGATTTTACTCGTTGTCCCCATCCTTAGCGCATGATTCATGAAAAAATATCGCACAAAAGGACTGCCAACTGATCTGGTGCGCTGGCCTTAGCTTTTTCTACTCACCAAATATCACTTATCTGGTTAATATTAATAGTATTAGTTGTAATTTTACTGCTCCCATAGCACCCACTCATCCACTCGCTCGCTCAGTAAATTTGTAGAATATATATTGTATCATATGCGTGGGCGCACACTGGGCGTATTGATATAAGCTTCTTTCTGTGACTGCTTTGCCCCAAAGAATACCCGCCTTCCATTCTCTAATCATTGTGGTATGTATACCCTCGCATTGCTGTGTACACATTCGCTCCCACAAACAAACTACACTTTACCTATCCAGTTATCCTTAGAGCGCCACAGTGCCAAGGAAATCCAGAATTATTGCAAAATTCCTAATTGGATCTCTGCTGCTGCTGCTGCTACTTGCCACTATCACCAAGCACTCTCAATCGGCAACACTCCTTTTAACCATATAGTAACAGGATCTTCATCCAACCAAGCACCACCATCACATAACTTTTCCTAAACATTCTTTCCCTTCAACCCACGTATATTGGTTGATAACTATCTATCATTCTATCCATCTCCACTCAGCTTTACTACAAAACTCAAATTTTATACTGCCATTATAATATCCATTAGTAGTATTGTTATTATTTATTTGTTAGTGACTTCTTTTTTCCTAGTATCTGGTCTTTGCGCGCCCATATATATATATATATATATTCTATATCTGTGAAGCCGACTGCCTTCTACCTTCTCATTGACACAGACAATTTACACCCACCACAGCCGAAACTAAAGCAAGGACATTGTAGTTGACCGACTTGGTGTGTGGGTTCATATTTGACGCTTCCTCATTCAAAATTTAGCGCACAGACCACGAAGCTCAATTTGCTTAGAAATGTCGCCACTCTGTAGAGCGCAGGAGCCAGGGGAAAAGTCTAAACAGAAACAACAGTCAGCCAAGTCTACTTCCAAAAGAATAACCAATGGCTATACATCGAAAAAGGGCTCCAGTGAGCCCCATGCTCCAAATTCACCGACTTTACAAAAACACAACAATAACCAACGCCTTGCCTACCTACGGAAGATACAGCCGTTAACGACATTCAACTCTGATACAAATGGCAATGTTGTCGAGCAGCAAAATCAGCTGCGGTTACAAAAGGGCAGCCATAGTGGAGCTGAAAATGAGGCTCTATACTTGGACGCTCTACATAAATACAATGGTTATGAGAAGAAACACGACAGGCTGAAACATCGCAAGCAAAGTATAGTACGAAGAATTGATGATAGCGACAACGACTACAATAATGATATGAACGAGGAAGAAGAGGATAATGAGAACGATGAACGCGAATCATTATCTGCTGCAGATAAAGTCAGCGTAGAGCCATTTTCCTATCCTTTGGGGTCTAAGCATACGCTTTTGCACCCACGAGCTGCGAACCTTATATCCACTGTGACCAATGTCACCCGCATAGGGATTAGTCTGTCACACCTCTTTTTTGAATCTATATTCGAGGTCATGGCTGAAAGTACAGCCTTTTCTTGGAAAACAAGCAGATCTGTTGCCAGCTATGGGTGGAATCAGTATGACCGGGCACGGATATTGATCGATACGTTTATGCCATTTGAGTTTGTTGGCCAGACATGGGCATCTGTAACACAGGGCAGCGCCAACATGGCGCACAAGACCGCTTCGCTGGCTGAGCTGTTTGTTGAATCGGGATTCAGATTATCCACACGCACCATGCAGTGCGGATTCAAGCTGGCCGAGAATTATGTTTGGATGATAGATGCTCTTTTTGGCTCTACTGATACCTCAAAAGCTCTGGCAGCATTTGTCCACCTGGTGCGGCGGGAACTCAGCGAGGGAAACCCGGAAATTAGAGCCCTAATTCATCGCAAAGGTTGGATTCGGTTTAGTGGTTCAGTTGTCAAGGCAATTGTTGCTTGGGCCTGTTTACAGCTAGTTACACATCGTAAGCCCCGCAAGTATAAGATGACGTTGGTATACACCAACAAGGGCCTGGAGGCTCCCTACTGTCCAAGAATTGGCCAAGACGAACCAAGACTAGACACCAATAGACATTCCAGGAAGACGGTATATTCTAGATACGGTAGCAGTGCTCGACGGGCTCATACCCTCCCTGAGGGAAAAAGGCCCATAGATGGCTTTGATAGCCTCCACAAAATACCTGGAAGCTATCATGACGATGAACGTTTTGACATTGGCGGACCCAACGGCTACCTGGTTCCGACCCTCGATTTGCCCGAATCCAGCACTCGATCGTCGTCTTCAACATCCTTGTCCTTATCCCCTTCATCTTCAGATAGCGAATTCCAGGATCGGTATTCATCACCCCAATTCGAGTCCGATAGGGGTCGTAATTATGGCGCCACGCCCACAATAGGCTCTAGCCAGCACATCAATGAACTCCCACAATGGGACCCGTCCTGGCATGATCGTCTCTCTCAGTCTTTGAGAGACCTGTCTTTGAGAGAATCCCAAAACGGATATTCAAAGAGAGGTGGGATTCACAAGAGGAAGTACTCTGATCACAGTGTATCCTACAGTTTCCTTGAACAAACTGATCCTCCAAAGCCTTCTTCGGTATATTCATTTTGCTCAGTTAACGTATCTGCGCCGCCATCCCTTCCTTCATCGCCTTGTATGACCCCGACACCCAGAGAAAGACTAGATTTTGACGAAACAAACCACTTTGATCAGATACCATTGTCCGAAAGGTATACCGAAAACTACCATCACAATCACTATCATCATCATGGGTCTGGAAAATCACTGTTATTGTTCCACTTGACCCGCTATGCGACAATCGCTTTCTCGTCATATGGCCATAGATTCATGCAGATAACCGGTATGAACGACGAGGATATCGATATAGCTGCATTGCTTGACCAATTTTCGGCCCATGAGTACTATGATAGTTGCGATAATTTTGCGGAGGATGACTCTGCTATGCCATCTGAGATGAGCCCGATGTCACCCAGAGCACCAGCATCGCCATGGCCAGCAGATATTCCAAGCAGCAATGGCTTTATTGCCACACGTCCTTCAGCAATACATCGACAATCATCGTACACTGCTAATCGTAGCTCCATCTCAAGACATACCAGTCGCCAATCACTGAAACGCACACGATCACGTCGCACATCTATCGTGGGCTTGAACAAGTCCCTGAAGCCTTCGCTTAGTCGACAAGGCACTGGAAATCGTTACAAAAGGCGCCACACAACCCAGATTCTTGAACATGCCAACCACCTGGCATTCTCTCGTCATACTGGGATAAAGATTGGCGATCTTTTGTTCTCATCCTATGTGGCACCACTGAAGCCAGGTGTTACTCAATCAGTAAAAGAAGCTGCAAAGGTTAAATCAAAGACCAAGATCCTAGGTGATGAACAGGGCCTTACCGTTGACAACCTAGACTTTGGAGTTGATAAAAATAACATTGGAGATCAAGAAGACGCAAAGCCTAGTTCTGGAGAAAGCATCAAAGGAAACCAAATGGCTCCTGCAGCCAACAATTCAAGTGGATTGATGGGATGGGTCAACATGATACCTGGGTCCTCGATAGTCACTTCGAATTCAAACAATTTGAGATCAGCGATACCTTATGTGATTTCATGGGTCCCAAGACCAGTTAAATACCTGTTTCCCACATCAATCCTTCCGACATGGGTCAGTAATTTGGAAAAACCCTTTGGGTCCTCCAATTCGTCGCCCGATAATGATGCATCTGATCCAACTCCTAAGCGCGCAAAACAAAGCCATCCGCCACGCCCACCAAAACTATCAGCTGCTTCTTCACCATCCATATCAGCAGCCACAGGAACAAGTGATATTAAAAACCACAGCTTCCACCAAAGGGTTTTCTCCAAAGCCAGCCAGTCTATATTCTATCGCCGTCCATCTATACATACTCTGGTTCACTACATTGCTGTAGACCACGTCACGCAATCAATAGTTTTAGCATGCCGAGGTACTTTGGGGATATCTGATTTGCTGGTGGACATGGCTTGCCAGTACGACAACATCAAACTTGAGAGACACCCACAGAGTCTTATTGAGGATTTCCGAGTTCATGCTGGTATGTGGCATTCGGCACTGATGTTGGCTGACCACAAATCAGAAGTATTTGGTGAAGTTGCCGAAGCGCTTCGCATGTACCCAAGATACGGGCTGGTATTGTGTGGGCATTCATTGGGTGGTGGTGTTGCTGGCCTTTTAGCACTACTTTGGTCACAGCCCTTAGAGGAATCCAAAGCACATGGCGAAACATCGCTGCATTATCCAAGTGACTACAACGAGGAATTCATAAATCCATACTTTTTGCCAGTAAATGGAAATGGTAATAATGGTAGCAGTAGTAATGCTGGCGGAGCTTATACACCACGACGATTTGTCACAACTTCTCGATTCGGACTGGTTGCAAACCGCCCAATCCATTGCTATAGCTATGGTCCACCCTGCTCTGGCAATTCAGCACTTTCGAGATATTGTCGGGGGCTTATAACCTCAGTTGCCAATTCGGATGACTTTATATCCTTCCTCTCGCTTGGATCGTGCCTTGATTTGATATCCATTACTTCTACGCTGAGCCAGGAGCGCGGGATTGCAGAAAAAATTGTCAAAAAGGTCTTACAGACCCAAAAGGACAAATGGATAAGCAGGTGCAAACTTATCCCATCTTTCCGCGTATCGTCTTTACTTGGACTCGGCAGTAGAGAAAATGGTGATAATAACGAGGGTATCGACGACAGCAACAACAACAACAATGATAATGATAATGATAGTAGTAATAAATCGAAAGAAGCTATAATAAATAGTCAAGAAAAGTCGAAACAAGCCAAAGAAAGTCTAAAAGAATTGGACGACTGGTTCTTATCTCTAGTAAATACGTTGAGAGCAAATATGGACAATGAAAAGCTATATCCTGCTGGTGACGTATATATACTATCTGAGCCAGGAGAGGAAAACATAGAATCTGCACAGAATAGTGCCAATAGCAATGATAAAAATCACCAAAATGACACTGTTGGTGCTGGCGCTTCGACTAGTCAAATAGGAAAAGAAAGAGAAAAGGGTCATGATGAAGGTGATGAGGATTCCGAAACATTGACATCAGATGTAAAGCAATATTGTCTCTATTACTGTAACGATGTTGAAACCAGGTTTTCTGAAGTCCGCTTTAATCGAAATATGATTTCCCATCATCTGCCGCAACTGTACGAACGCCGTTTGGCTGGGCTTTCTCACACAATGATTAAGTAAACAAACCAAAAAAGGTTCACTCGTCATTATGATTCGTTTTTTAGATTTGGTTTTATTCGTCGTTTTAGAATCACCCCTCCCCCATATACGCGCATACCCATTCGCTCACTTACTCATCCAAACATACACTGATTCGTACCTATATATTTATCTATTTGTTGGGCTAGTACCCTCTCCTCCCCTCTCCTCATGAGCGTTTGGGTTCAAGTTTTATTGTATTGTAATTTAATGTAACTTCAACAACTAATATCAGTCAAAAATATCACAAATCTTTCTGGTAATTGTCATTATATGGATCATAATATTTGAAGGGTCAATGTTTACTAGTAAAACTGGGACATTCATTTGGCTCTGATTGCGTCTATAATCATTGGCTTCCAAAAGGTACCCTTCAAATATTATTACCCAAATCTTAAAAATGAATAAAGGTTTACATTAAAACAACAATAATAATAATAACAACAAAGTACTGATTCTGAGTAATTCAAAATTATCATGCTTAAATCACGAAAGATTATATTAGACCACGACCCAACATAAGCTACATGAAAATTAATTTGAAAATGTATAAACAGCTAAATTTGAGTGGGATAAACTTGCCAATATCATAGCAGAGAGTCTGTATGAGGATCTAATAACCAAATAGGCCAGTTAGTGTAAGAAGTACTTTCAATTACATAGTAGTCACTTTTCATTATCTTTAAATTTTTACTTTCGAATTTTTTATAAAGGGAATTCAGTGAGATCTTATATTTATATTATACAAGTTGGAAATTCTGTACAAATGATGTTCTATTACTAAAATAAATTAATTGGATAAGTTGATGAATTTTATATGTGGGGATTTCTTGGCCAGCAAGTCAATCAAATATCTACTGTTGTTACTACAACTATTGTTATTTACATTATTATTGCTAGCATCTGTGTTACTACTATTGCTTCTACTGTGTATAAAAATATCCTTGGCATTGGGGCATCTGAGCAAAAGCTCGTCTATGATTCCAAGCTTTCTCTGCTGGCTCTTTGATGACATTTCACTCCAATTATCAATAATAGTCAAGTTTATGGTTTTTACTGCCCTACACTGACTTGGCCATGTTTTGTTTAAATGCATCGGCTCATCAGTTCTGCTGATTTGGATATTTAACTTCATGAGCCCAGGGAGCTGATGAAGCAGATGTCCCATCGTATCAATACTTATACCACCCCAGTTTATTATCTCGAGTTCGTAAAGATCATGACAACTCCACTGAATTGGCTTCTCTGTAATTTTGGCTTGTATATTTTGACCGCCTTTGGTGCTATTTGAATGCGTTTGTTTAAAGATGGCTTGGGATGTCAAAATGTACGCCAATTTTTTTGTATCACTTGGCGGGATTATTATCATGACACGTAAGTGCTTTAGATTTTGGACTATTGACAGCAGCCCAGTATTGGTGAAGACCCAGGGCTTACTACTTTGCTTTTGAGTATAAGCAAAATCGGGATCTAGAGCAGTAGTAGAAATCAGCCCATTCATTTCTGTATTTGTCCGATTATAATGCCTATTAATACTGCTACTACCACTATTATCATTATTATTGTTATCGTTGGGACCATTTAGCGAAGTTAGCCACCTCCTGTGACCAATACCTTTCACTGAGTTGCTTTTTACTTTCAGTTGCATTAGATTGGGAAGATTTTTTGAAATATCCTGAGCCAACTTGTCATGTATGAATGGGATTTTTAATCGCCTTAGGGATGACCATTTGGCCGAAAACAGGTGTCCAAGCACATTCGGAGCAACTATCTGTTCTTGGTTTACTGAACATATTACCTGGTCAACAGTTAATTCATTCAAGTAGGGCAAAATATCAGCACCTGCGGATTTGATATAGTCTTCTGTGTTTTCAGGGTCGACTACAAGGTTCGAAATGTGTAGATGAGAAATATTCATTACCAGGCGTTTCTTTCTAACCAAAGAGAATGTCTGAGTGTCTATTGAAACGCGCAAATATGACAATCTCTTTTGGTACATTTGAATGGTTTTCAGAACTGAAGGTGGAATTATTGCGTGGATTATCTCCAATGAGACCAACCTATCCTGCATCCTTTCTATACATTGTCTCCACCTTTGTTCATCTTCACCAATCATCACTACTCCTGTGCAATGTACTCCTGGTCTATTACGGAAATACAGAGCCAGGCTGTTCAGAGAGCGCAATTTGGTCTGAGAAAGAGCTTCGAAAACATCTATGGCTTGTGTAGCTGTCATCTTGAGCTTGATACTCTGCAGTTGTGGAAAGTGCAGTTCAAGACACTCTGTGAACACTTGGGGATGTATGAACCGCTCATACATCATTTCCAGATAGCGAATCTCTGACCAGTCATTTTTCAAACACGCTACAGTGTCCAAATGTATCTCATGAGGATTTACTGTGGTCCTGGGCCACATTGGGGCCATGATTACCAACTCCCTAGTGTAGTGCTTATATGTTTTGTGAGGACAGGATTTACCCATGCCAAGACTGGGATAAATATATTGTCTGTGCCATGTATTCTCTAGCACTATGTCGTCCCAGTCTTGTAGCTCATGTGGAAATAGTGGTGCTGACTGATATGTCTTCGTGTCAGTAAGTAAGTAGTGTATTATTGTGCGCTTGAGGTTATGTGGTAATAAGTGTAGTAAAGATGAGGCTTCCTGCACTCTCGTTGTCATTTCTGAAAGGGCCTGCTGGCGTGTGCTTCTCTTTAGAAAAACACTATATTCCGACTTATTCCTGTTGTTATCCTGATGTACACCAGGCCTGAAAGAGAAGTTGGGGTATAGAAAATGTATGGTGATGTATTTTAAGAGTGGTTATGTAAATGTTCAAGAAAACAAAGAATATAATATATCCTTATATGGGGAGATGTTGAAATGAAATGTCTCTTGAGATGCGGAGAGGCCAGATCCATAGGACTTATATCCATAGGACTTTGCTGCCTTCGACATATATAATACCTGACTTGCTGCTAAAATGAGGCCTATTTGTACTTGGAGTTCTTTACAAGGCTTTGAATGACTCAAATCAATTAGTTTTGAAATAGAAAAAGAGGGGTTAAAGGAGTAGCAATGAAACATCAACCGGATTTTCTACAAATGCATGGACTTTTTCAAAATCAAAGCTCATTCTTAACTAACCTTAAAGACCCGCGATTTTAATTAAAACGGTTAAAGAAAAATAGATAGAATCTCATTATGTATTCAAAGCCTATTCGTATTTAGATTGAAGCCATTGTTTTAAACATATAAAGCGAGAAATATGTCACTATCGGTGTGATGTCCAAATAGAGGAGCTTAGATTTTATAAAGTTTGATTGATGATATTTATAAGGAAAACATGGGAAGCAATCTAAAAGCTATTTGTTGAGTCGTAAAAATTTATATCATGTTACTTAGAACTGAAGGGCTGAGAAAGCAATGGCAACCATGGCAGTCAAAGGAAGCATAGAAGCGAATGAAGAGGTAGAGGCACCATCCTTATCGCTACCACCATCGCTCTTGCTGTCACTATTGCCGCTACTGCTGCTTCCACTGCCAGATGACTTGGAGGCCTCTGAGGCCTTCTTCTTGCAGTCATCAGCATCAGCGCTTGGCTTGTCGTTAGTGGAGGTATCAACCCCGTCAATTTTGCAGGCGCCATCCTTGCCTTTCTGGTTGAGGAAGTTGGCATTAAGGATGAAGCTGGAGCGTTGCTGAGAAGAGCATGCGGAGTATTCTCCATAGGTGGCGGTTGTGGTGTTGCCTGAGACAGGGATGCAGGACTTGGGGCTCTGGCCACAGATGTTTCCAAGGACATCTCCAAGGGCCTTGCTATCGCCAGAGGTAGAGCTGGAGCTGGAGAGCGAGCACTTGAGTGAGTTGGCCATGCATGAGCAAACATCCTCGTTGGGTGTAGGAGGAAGGCCTTTGCTGCTGACTTGCCAGTTTTCAGAGACATCTGGACACTTGGCGGGGTCGTTCTTTTGGTTGTAGCTCTTCATGTTGGTACCCTTGGGGTTAGCATCCTTAATGGCATCTTTAAAGTTGTCATAGTCCTCAGTCTTTTCAACCTCCTTGTCGCCATTAGAAACCTTGACAATACCGTACTCGTTGTCTTCTTCGGTGTATTCGTACATGAAGCCGCCAGAGAAAACGTCCTGCATGTCAGAGCCGTAGATGGACTTGATTTCAGGGAAAGTGCGGGGGCGGACCTTGTTACAGCCGTACTCAGAAAGGAAAACTGGGACAGAGAAGTCCTTGAATTCATCGGTAAGGGTGGAGTAGCCAGATGTCTCGAAGGTAGTCTTGTCACCGCACCAGCGGTAAGTGTTGATAGCATAGAAATCGACGCGAGCGCTGGGGTCGTCACCACAGTTGAAGTAGGGGACAAGGTTTTTGGCAAGGGTGGGGTCATCGTTATCAGCATAGCCGACAGGGACCTGCTTTTTCTTGGACTTGATGTAGTTCTTGATATCACGGGTGGCGGCCTTGACATATGCAGAGGCCATGGTGTTGTTGAGGTCATTGGTGACTTCGTTACCGATGATAAAGGCGGCGATGTTGTCGTAGTTAATGAAAGTATCGACCTTCTTCTTGTAGTGGCTGAAGAGGTCAGTATCCCAGGACGGGTCAGCACGGTTGATGGCAGCGGAGGCGTTAGGAAGGTCCAGGACAAGATAAATGCCAGCATCATCAAGGGCCTTCATACATTCGTCATGGTTGTTATCGGCGATAACATCATAGACACGAATGGCATTGAGGCCAAGGTCCTTGAATACCTTGATGTCGCGTTTGCAGCCCTCAGTGTCGGCTAGAGGGTCCATCTTTTTGGGGTCAACGCCAGTTCTTGGCTGGTAGGCGACTCCCTTGAAGTAGAACTGGTCTCCAGTCTTCGAGTTGAAGATTTTTGCTCCCTTGGTGGTAAGTGGGTCGAGGGCATTGGTAAGGCCGTTCATGGCCACGAAACATAAAGCGGCGGTTGTGAGGAGCTTCATCTTTGTGAGCTTGTGTGTTTGGAAAAAGGGGGGGAAATCGTTAAAAGGAAGGCAGGAAGGTAGGAAAGCAAGGGCCGCGCAGTGGGATGTTGGGCGCTTTTATATACTAGGGTGGGTACAGCAGCTAGCGAAATTCAGCAAAGGAAAACAAAGTGCTTAAAGGCGGCTGCATAAGAGTGGCTCCTAATAAGCAATAACTACCATGTGTTCGTTGGTCCCTCACAAGGAAGGTTGTCCAAACGCCTGAATGTTTGGGGTTACTGTGTGGACTCAGTGCCCATTTGCAAATGGTGAGTGGTTCAAATGCAAAAGCCGAGCCGACCAGTCGTACTTTGTGCACACTTCCACTGTTTACTACTTCCACACCAATACTATAACCTAAGCCAAAACGGCCACCGATATTTGCTTTGATCAGCCATGGAGCCTAATTAATTAGATCCAAAAGTTTCCACGTAAATCGCTGGCCTTCATCAGAATTACACTGCCAACTTCAAAAAAATACATAAACACTAAAATTGTAATCCTGGGATTACTATTGATACTAGGAAAGGAGGGCAAGGTGACTTTCTACTTTGTGACTCTCGCTCTTTCTTTTTATTATACCCAAGTATATATCCGTGCATCGCAAAGCCTTCTTTATCCAATCTCTATCCGAACTATTTGCACCCCTTGAACAAAGATGCAGGCCCCAGTAATTGTCCTAAGTAAGGGATTAACATGTCATTCTTGGATTGGCTACTAGCAGCACATCGTTGCGCATCAAAATGAATGAAAATTACCAGCACAGGGGGTACTAATTCTATGCCTTGCAATGAACTATAGATACCAACAAGCAAAGAGAAACCGGCCACCGGGCTCAAATGTCAAACATCACTGCTGCAAAGGTGAGGAAAATGAAAAATTAGCATATTAAAGGATCAATGCCAACTTTTCTCATTGATGATAGAGCCTCCATGGATTTGTTTGTATTGATAATTGGTGCTATTTCTGGCATTGGTTTTATAGACCGTGGCTGATGTTGTACGAACATGTCTTGGCCCTCGTGCCATGATGAAGATGCTTCTGGATCCAATGGGCGGAATCACACTTACAAACGACGGGTTTGCAATTCTTCGTGAGTGTGAAGTTTCCCACCCAGCAGCAAAATCCATGATCGAGCTCAGCAGGACTCAGGATGACGAAGTTGGCGATGGTACTACTTCAGTCATTATTCTTGCTGGAGAGATGCTTGCTATTGCTGCCCCATTCCTTGAACGCCATATCCATCCCATTGTCATTCTACGTGGTTTCCGCAAAGCTCTTGAAGATGGCGCCCAAATCCTTCGCGACATATCAAAGGTCATTGACACCGATTCAGATGAAGAGATGATTGGTCTTATCAAGGCCTGCATTGGCACTAAATTCGTCTCTCGCTGGGAAGATCTTATGTGCAAACTTGCTTTGTCTGCCGTTCGCACTGTTGCATCTATAGATGCCCATGGAAACAGAGAGATTGATGTCAAGAGATTCGCACGTATTGAAAAGGTCCCTGGAGGCACTGTTGAAGACAGTCAGGTCTTGGACGGTTTGATGTTCAACAAAGATATTGTCCATCCCAAGATGCGTCGCCGTGTCGAGAACCCCCGCGTCGTTCTCCTCGACTGCCCACTTGAGTACAAGAAGGGAGAAAGCCAGACTAATATCGAAATTTCAAAGGAGGCAGATTGGTCTCGCATCCTTCACATTGAGGAAGAGCAGATTAAGGCCATGTGCGACAAGATTGCTGCTGTAAAACCAGACCTTATTATAACAGAGAAAGGCATTTCTGACCTTGCCCAGCACTTTTTGGTAAAGAACAATATTTCAGCTATTCGCCGCATCCGTAAGACAGACAATAATCGTATTGCCCGTGCTACTGGTGCCACCATTGTGTCGTCTCTTGATGACCTTAAGGAAAGCGATGTTGGCACAAAATGTGGACTTTTCGATATCGAAAAGATTGGCGATGAATACTTCACTTTCTTGACAAAATGCAAGGATCCAAAAGCTTGCACAATATTGCTACGTGGTCCCGGCAAAGATACCATAAACGAAATTGAGCGCAACTTGCATGATGCTATGGCTGTTGCCCGTAATGTATTCTTTGAGCCATACCTTTGCCCTGGTGGTGGTGCATCCGAAATGGCCGTATCTACTCAGCTAGCAGCTAGAGCCAAGTCTGAGATTGAGGGTGTAGAGCAGTGGCCTTACTCTGGCGTTGCCGAAGCTATGGAGGTTATTCCTCGCACACTCATCCAAAACTGTGGTGGAAACGCAATCAGAATCCTCTCTGATCTCCGTGCCAAGCACGCTAGTGGCCAGCACACCTGGGGTGTTGACGGAGAAACTGGTCAGGTTGCCGATATGACCACATACGGTGTATGGGAACCTCTTGCCGTCAAGCTTCAGACAATTAAGACTGCCATTGAATCTGCCTGTCTCCTTTTGCGTGTTGATGACATCGTATCTGGAACCAAGAAGGGAGGGGCTAGCCAATAGTTGTCCTTAATGTGTGTGGCCACAATAGCATCCAAGATGGCACTGGCCAAAAAGGTGGTCCATCCACAAACTATATTTTCATTATACTAAAATGCTTTAAATCCAAAATTACTTCTAATTTGCAGCTTTTGTCATTTTTCTTTATAATTTGACCAGTAACTATTTGTCCAAAAATATATGCATTAATCTGTGCACACCAGCGATCGAGAAATTAAAGACTAATGAGATGCTGTTATATTTGAAGCTCTTATTGAAAGGAGACATGTGTGAATGGGGAAACATTTTTTGGTAATATTCAAAGCTACTTTTTAAGACAATTAGGTCTGATCCTGTCTGGCCCGGTTAGCCAGTTCTCCTGGAACATATCCTTGGCGCATCACATTTTCAAGGTTATTAATTTCATCCATATCAATCGACTGCTTTATTTGCTCACGTAAATCGGCTTGCTCCTTTTCGATTTCTGCTTGTGCCTTTCTAGCTTCTTCGTCAATGTCATCAACTCCATCTTTAGCCGACAAGGCAGCAACACCTTGCCCTGGCTCAAAGGTATTGGTCTCTTCTACTTGTAGAATTGATTTGGCCAACGATGTCAATTCGTTATTCTTAGTTTCAAATAGTGATTTGGCCTCTTCGCGTTCCTTTAAAATTCAAAAAATTCGTGATGTCCAGTAAGGTGTTTCCAATAAAGCTAGCACAGCAAAATCACAAATCTACAATATATGTATATGTATATTTACCTTTTGCCTGACACGCTGATAATCAAGGTTCCTTAGCTGTGGAATTCTCCAAACAATCCATAACCTTGCATGCTGCCTTTTCATTACCAAATTTCCAACCAAGGAAAGCTGCTCTAATCTTTCAAACTTTCTTAATGGCTCCAAGGTAACCAATTCCTTGATATCGTTATTATTTAGAATCAATGTTTTCAGACCGGGTATCCATTTATAAGATTCGTCGTCAAATTGTGCTATCCTGTTGTTTGCTAGGTACAGTCGCTGCAAGCGGGGCATAGATGGAAAGTTGCCAAAGTAGCGTATATTATTATCACATAAATCTATCGCATCATGTTGGTTCTTTGCAACTGCCAAGTTCTCGATCTTTGGTATACCGTTTCCCCTAAGATCTAGTTCGTATTCATTTATGGCATTGAGATGAGATGGCGATTTGTTTATAAGCTCTGCGGTTAGTTTCATCCTATTGTAATTTATTATATGGTCCCTCCTGCTGTACAGTTCTTTCAGTCTTTTCCTTTTACAATCAACAACTGTCCTTCAGAAAAACAAAAATTGGAGTATATTATATATGTGGCAATAATAAATATGATGGGCTTTTTGAGTACACAGATAGAAGGCCCACCTTTTATTATTGATTGTCGAATATGTTTGGATTTATTTGGCCTTTTGCTTATGGGTTTGGATTTATTTGCTCTTTTGCCACAAAACATAGATGCTCTTCTAAAAATTGGATATTGAGCTAAAGAGCTTCATAATAAAGCAATACACGAGTTTGTATTAAAAATACCTTTGTTTTAAAATGAATTAGTATTAAAGTCGAGTGTTTGGTAAACTTGGAATGGTTCAGACATAACTGTTGAGTTTGATAAAAAAGAAACTAGTTGTTTATGCAATGCTGATATTTGCCAAGTTCTTTTAGATCTTTAAGTAAAATAAAAAGCAATGAAAACTCTATTGCTAATAACCATAGAAGCCTTGATTTTGAAAAGGAAAAAGGAAGTCACAACGCCAGGTGTTCCCAATTGGTCCCCCACCCTCTTACAGTAGTATTATCTTCTGACTATAACGGGCTTGGCGAAGGTGATCGGACGGAAGCCAGTACTTTATCGTTTGTATGACTGTAAATTGAAATTCAAAAGAATTAAAATGGTCTTTTAGAGATAAATAAGAGTTTTGATTAACATGAGAAATCCCTTGAAGAATTACTGACTATAAAGGACAAAAGTAAAGTAATTTGCTGTCCGTTTTAAAGGTGATTCATGGTTTGTTTATTTTGCTGATTAATGCGTAATTGTTAAAAAGGGTCATTAAATGAAATTACAACTAGTTGAAAAAAAAGGAAAAAAAATTAGAGAGTACAAATTGGTTAAAGAAATATTAAAGAAAGACCAGAGATGTTTGGATAATAATAAACTAATAAATATATATATTTCATTTCGCTGTTCTAGATTTGTTTAAAAGTCTTTCCGCCACCATATCCAACAAAATATCAGAATAATGTTCCAATAAATGTTGCGCTTGACCGTCATTACTATTGCTATTGGTATTCCGTTTTTCCAAGATGGATTTTTCTTGTAATTGTTGTTTGGTATCTAGCGCTGCCTCTGGCTTTGGTTTTCCATCAACAGCAATGGTAGTAGTGGTAGTTCTGTCTGTATTTTCAAACAGTTCGCCAAGGTTGCTGTATATCTGCTGAAGCAAGCCCATCAGAGCTGTGCTGCTGACATTTTTGGTACCATTATTTTCTTTAGTGTCATCACAGACTTTGGTCAGCGCTATTGCTTTCGATATGATATTTTTGGATGCAACCAGACAACTGATAATATCAGTATCCTGGTTTTGTAACTCAAATGGCATAGGCGGCTGTGGTGGCAGTCCGCTTTGAAATATGGTCTCTAGATTTGTGGATACGGATGTTGTTGTTGTTGATGGTGATACATTTGTTTTGGTTGGAGATGAATTGGTAAATGTTATTGAATTACGGAGTGGTGTTGTTGGAAGGGATCGTGCACCGATTTTGCCATTTGAATATGAATAGTTTGATAGTTTGGATGGTGATTCGGTGTGAGTTGATGATGATGATGATAGAGGCGGTGGGTGGGGTACTTTTGATGTGTTATTTTGTCTTGGATAACTAAGAAGTTCTTTTGTGGTATCTTCTTCCTCTTGTAGCTCTTCAAAGGCTGATGAGTGTGGGGAGGGGGTTTGTTGGCCTCTGGTTGAAAAGTAAGAAGAGCTGCCAGCGCTTGAGGTCATGCTTGAAGGCTGCTCATTCTTTTGAGAATACTGGCTGCTGTGTGACATTGATGAGTTAGATTTTGGATATATATCACTGGCTTGTGTAGAGTTCTTTGGAATAGGCAATACCGAAGATGAAGATGTGGTGGGTCTCTTTGAGACCATTATGGACTTTTGCTGGGCCCTTTCTGTATAGCTTTCTAGACTAGATCTAGAAGAACTTGGTCTAACAGCTCTACCACTTCCACTACTAGATAAAAGGGATCCAGGTACACGCTTAAGGAACTTTGAATTAGTAGCAGATTTTGGCTGGTGAGCTGATTCTTCCCCATTAGTTTTGGCCTTCCTGTGCGACCGTACTTCTGCTCTTCCTGCTGACATTGGTAGTTTTGATTCCGTATTACTATCACTAGAAAATCCCCCGTTACGTACTTTGGTATTGATCTTCAATCTTGAATTTTCTTTATCAAACGAACCCTTGCCAGTGCTAAGGCGTCGGAAAGATGCCGATGATACATTCCCATCTATGGCCTTAGTTTTTGGGGCTGGAGGTATGTTTGGAGGTATTGGTGGCAAAACCCGAGACCTTTGTTTTTCGCGAGAATCTTGTGTGTCATTGGACTTTATATTATCTCTCTTTTTAGCAGATGTTGAGATGGTATCTCCGGAAACACTTGCTCTCCGTCCATGAATGGCCCCTGAATGGCTTGATATCCTTTCCGGCTTTATATCTGCTTTGCTAGACGATCCTCTGAGTGCAGGCAGTGATGACTTTTGGGTAACCTTTTTGAGACTGTTTTTGATGCTATTTGGCTTCAAGTTTTTACCAAATCCAGAGTTGGGGGATTTTGAATTCAATGACTTGATCATCTGAACTTGGAATGCTGAAGGGCTCAAAACTACGGTCTCACTTGTTTTTTCTGGTGTGGAGACATTGACACACTCTATAATATTGACATTTTGAACAGCCTCGTCTACATCAGATTCTTCACTATATTCAATGAGAGCCTCTGCGGCCAAAGGAGATTCGACTATGTTTGAGACCATGAACTTTGAAGAAGATGGTGTCAATGACTGTCTACTATTCTGAGATCTTTTGTAGTGTATTTTCCACAGCATTGCACACTGATCTCCACTGGTTGTTATGAGCCAGACTTTGTTGTTTAAATAATCATCTCGGTCTCCCAGGTCGATAAAACTTATTCCAGTTAACAGCTCTGAATGTCCACGAATAGCTGCAACCATTTCACCAGTAACAATATTCAGGACCCTAACACATTTGTCACTACATGAAAGTGCAATCAGTTTCGCACGAGGATGCAGGGAAATGCCACTGACACTGTAACTGGGAAGTGTTTTTTGTTCTAAATAAAGACCTCGGGGCTCATTGGTCTTATTATTCTTTGGTGAAGATTTGTGTGTCGTAGATTCACCAACTTTTGACATGTCAGTAGCAAAAGGAGAAGAAGGGAGCGAAGCCAGATTACATCCGAATACCATGGATCTTCTTGGTGTAGGTACAAAGTCTGTTGATGAGACAAGTGTATCTTCAGTCTGCGAAGCTGGAGTTGGCTGTGGTCGGGACGACTGAACACCAGTCAAAAGTTCAGCAGCAGTGACTACGTGGCTATACGGCGACGATGGTGTCATCAGGGGCTCGAATGCTGTTGAATTGCGTCGGTCAGAATCTAGTTTGCCAGAGTTTTTTAAGTCAAGTATCCTTGATATATCACCGCCCATGCTTTGGCGGCGTGAATTGCTATCCAAAGAGTTGGAGCTTAATGTAAGCAGCGAGGTAGCCCTGGGCCCAAGGCGCTCAGAGGGATCAACTTTCACGTCTCCAATAAGTTTTCCAGAAGCCACATCAAATAGGAGTACATGACGGTCCTGAGTGACCGCAAACAGAATATTGGAAAATGCCGTGGGTTCGTATACCATTCCATGAATACTGGAGCGACCACAATAATTTTGCAACAAGGAAAACGGACCTGATGAAGCTGCTGAAGCAATATTGTTGGATGATGCGGTTCCACTGGCTGATCTTCGGGAAGAGTTGGTAGCAGAAGTGGTTGGGCTTCCACAAGCGGGGATGCCAAGACCATCTGTGTATGGAGACTGTCCAGAGCCCTTCCTTTGCTTGAAATTCGAGCTTTGACGACGGGGAAGGACCTCACTGTCCAATATCCGGAATATAATGCTTTTGTCTGCACCACAAGAGACCAAGCGTGTGCCACCAGCAACGAATAAAACGCTGTTAATAGACGAAGAGTGATCCTCGATAGTCTGTACAAACTGGAGTTTGAAATCCTGCTTTACAGCATCTGCTTCTGACTTGGGAGAAACTGGGCCATTGTCATTTTCTTTCTGCCTCGATTCAAATAATTTGTATATATGAATCCTCCTATCACGACCAGAACTGGCAATCCAATAGACACATGTATTTGAACAATAGTGAATATCGACCGACATTACGTCTCCTTCGTGAGCCTCGATCAAGGCGATTACATGCAAGGGGCATTTTGAGCCAGGCACGATGACTTTACCAGACATGTATGATATGTTACATATTGCAACCTGACCATGTCTTCCCCCTACAACTAGCAGCTTTCTGTCTGAAGATTGCTTTATTGACCGGATACCACGAGTATTATAGCCGCCTTCTCTCCCCTTTGAAGATAGGGGATTGGAAAGCCGTGCATATTGATTATAATCACCATCGAACGATTTTGACCACAAAAAAATGGAGCCATCTTCAGTGATTGTTAGGAACCCCTGTTCAATAGAGCCTGATGATGACAATCTAGAAAAGGGCTTTAGAATAGAATATAGGGCATTAGTACCTTTAAATGAGAATGTAAAGGAGATGTGTTGCGGTATCTATAGGTGTATTTGTGGCAGCTTACCTCGACTCCCCAAATACAGCTGGCGTGACCAGGAAAAGCGGTTTTGCATGACAGCGTATATGACCAAATTGGATTCCTATATTCGGTGGGACGAATATTCCAGTGGGACACGGTATGCGACTGATCAACAGTTATTAAGTTGAATGGCAAAGGCTTAGAATCATTAAGAGACACATCATCCATTTCAAATTCAAGGTCTGCATGGCACCATTGGGTGTCAATGTCTGATGCCATTAGCGAATTTTTGGTTGAGCTGCCTTCATCGTCGCCATCATCATCAGAAGAGTACGGCGAATAGTTTTGAACTACCGCAGCAGCAATTATTGGAGCATGGTTTGGAATTTCAAAGCGCTCTGATCCAAGATATTGCAGTGTCTCGGGCTCAAAGAATCTCATAATATTCTTCTCGCCCACACAGATAACCAGAGTACTTGTAACCATAATGCTCGAACACCGCTGCAAGTGTACGTTAATCCATTTGCTTATTGACCGCGATCCATTCATGAATAGACAAAGCATACCATCACGAGTAATTGTGTAGACGACATGGTCTCTATCCGGACGGGCCCTTAGGGCAGGCGGTTGTTTTGCCAAAGATGAAGAGCTGCGAATCGAGATATTGGCAGCACTTCTACAAACACAGATGTTCACGTCTATAAAATCTCGATTCCGAAGCTCATCTAGCAATGCAGTCCTTCCTTCGAGCACCTGTGTTTCTCCGCGGGGAACAATAGGGCGCCTCCCAAGCGACAAATACCAAAACCTGACATGGCGGTTTCCGACAGTCACAAAATAAGAGCTGTCTGGCGATACCCACAAGGCCTCGACTCTAGCACTAACCTTGTTTGAGCTCACCTTAGCGCCGGTTTTCCAATTCCATACATAGATGTACCCATCTTGCTGGTATCCCAGGCTTATGAGGAACCTTTTGTTTGGGGTAAACCTCAGGCAGGCAACACCAGCCTTATGGCCGACCATTTCCTGGACTATTTTTCCATCACGCCAATCCCAGATAATGATACGGGGCTTGTGGCCACTCTCACCCACCGCGACGTAATCTCCATCGGAGCTAAAACCGATGCATGATATGGGCTTTGTAGACACCCTCCAGCATGTACTGGCAGAATTACGGCTAAACTCATCATCAGTAGCAATGTTATTGCCATTGCTTTGGATGTTTCCGCCAAAGCTATACCTCTTGGCCATAGCTTCGCTGTGGCCCTTAAATCCCAATCCAGACATCGATTTGGTCAAAGATGCCGTCGATTCGTTACGGGAACCGCGCTTTCCAAATATATTTCCATAAAACCACTTTGATTTCCGAATGCCCTCATCAGCACTGCTGTACCAGTCGACATCTGAGGAGGCATCTCTATTGATTGCATTTCCTGGTATGGTGACCTCGGCGCTCTTCGAATTGCCTTTCCGTGGTTTTAACCTCGTGTAGTCTGCAACCAAATGGCATTTGGACTGATTAAGGACAACATCGAATATGACCAGAACACACCCTGCTGCATAAGCGACTATACTGGGCTCGTTGGGACTTGGTTCTAGCTGGTTGGTGTTTGATACCGTGTTTCCAATGACACGAAACAAATTGGCCTAAAAGTAAACGAGTCGTTAGGTTGATTGGCTTCATTATGCATATAATAATCAACAGAATCGTCTCCATGAACAATAGTAATAGTAATAGTAATAGCTGTGGTGGTGGGCGTGTGCAGTATTAATTGATTCATGATGAGAATATACAAATATGTGTGTGGATGACAGTTTATATTACCTGGGAATGCGTATCGATTTCATGGGCAGGTCTCCGCCGGGAATTTGCTACGATGCTGTGTGTTACAACAGGAGCATTGGGGCATTCGGGATCTTCTTCAAAGAACATTACAGGGCGAAATGCTAAAGCGGTATATAATGGTGGTGGTGGTGTTGGTGTAGACTACGACGGACACAAACGCACGCTCCCACTCTGGCTGTATTTATCTTGCTGCTTATCACCCACACTCGCTGAATATGCTGTTTATATATACCGGGCGGTCTGGTGTTCCAGCTTAGCGAGAATAAGCAATTTGAATATGCCTGTTATATACGGAATGTGTGCGACAAATATGTGTATCCCGATAGTTCTTTGCTCGACTATAGACAGAAGCAGAACCTTTTTAAATTTATAGTTGCCAAGTTTTAAAAAGCGTGTATAAATTCTTTTCAAAGAATTTGGGCTATGCCTAAGAACATGCGTGCAAGCACATGGAAAACAAGCAAATAGTAGGGGTGAAGGACCAACGGAGAGTGACGAAGGCTTTAGTGATGATTTAGGGTTCTTTTCTTCTGCAATAACAGCAGCAGTGGTAGTAGCAATAGAACGATTTTGTACCAATATAGCCTATACTCTGGGACGACAGAAATTGCCCAGTTGCTGATATAGTGTAATTGATGAAGCTTAAAAGCAAATAGACAAAAAACAGAATAAGAGAGGGATAGAAGGATAGAAATAGATAGACACCCTCGTTTCCCGTTCTGGTAAAATACAAACATGGCCACAAGCCAAATTTTCCCAAACACCTGAAGATTTATACATGTGTGTGTGTGTATGTGGTAGCTTCCACATTTAAAGGATCCCTTTAAAGTCAAAATGTATTCATCGTAGACCAACTCACCAGTTGGCACAATTCTTCCTATTTGGCCAAAGCTATAATAATAGGATTGTTTTAAAGGACAAGGTGTCTGCACATTTGCGTGTATGTATATGTGATCCATTTTGAAGTGTGTTTGTGCTTGGTGCTGAGACATTAAAGCCAAGAGAAGTATCTGTGTTTGTGTGTGTGTTGATGAACAACGACGATGAATAGCAGCACCAGCAACTTCTCGTGTTTGCAACGCCTTTGATAAATGGCAGTCGTACCATTATCATATTGCATGTCCTCTAAACATCAGCGTGCCATTATCCACCAACACAATTGAAAAGCCAATGCCTATTTCCTTTTATGATCCAGCTGCCTGGCGTTGACACATTTGCACATACATTCAGATTCGCTAGCAACCACATTTTTATATATTTACATGTTCTGCATGTGCCCCTCTGAAGACATAATGATAGTTTGAATACTTGGCTTTATTCTAACAAACTTCAAATTCAAAAGACAAAACCAGTCTCTCACATACAACAACAGCAGCAGCAGCAGCAGCAGCAGCAGCAGCAGCAGCAGCAGCAGCAGCAGCAGCAGCAGCAACGGCCAATCTACTCGCCGTACACGACCACACACACATGCTTCGAGAATGTGGCCCAAACATCTGCACATCCATTGATAATGCCAAAATGTCAGTCCCAATTTGGAATTCACAAAACAAACAAAAGTCCCACTTAACAATGCAATAATAAATAGCACAAGCACACAATAAACCATAGATAGCCCATCTAAAATTTGTGTGCCAAAAACTTTTTTCCCTGCCATCCCCCCTTTGGCTTGGGCTCAATTATTAGCAACAGCGTGGCTATGATAACAACAGATCCACCCTATGGATCTAACTATAACACATTTCAATAAATTAGTCAAAATAAAATGGAGTTGGCTACCCAAATACTTTATAACTCTGAAAATACTCTTCAAATATCATAAGATATATAAGGCAACAGACTTGCCATGACACACCACATGGCCTATAAACCGAAGAGAAAGAATAATGTTAGGTTTATTAAAACAAAAGTCATGAAAATAAAATATCATAAAACACAAGCCTACACGACATTAAATAGATCATCAACCACATCCTTTTTGGAATAGTAACAAAAGCCTCAATTAAAGGTAACTTTATTTAGTAGTGATGACTGTTAATAGGTATCAAAGAAATGGGTAATAGTATAGTATAGTGTAGTGGGAATGTGAGGAAGGAAGGAAGGAAGGAAGGTAAGGAAAGATGAAAGTAAAATATAAGGGAGAAGCAACCAGACAAATGTGTGCATGTGTAAAGATTTGGCTTGCAAAAGGTAGGATTGAAAAAATGGCATTAAATTGTTTAGGAAAGTGTACGTGGTAAAAGAATAATGAATTATATGTGTTGCAAGTGCTGTTGTGAGATAGCAGCAATATTGGTTGGCCAATGCTTAGCACTGATAGTTGTCCAATATAATCATAGTGCAGAGGAACTCAGCATTTGCAAGAAAGTCCGTCCGTCCATGCATATATAAGAGCAACTGGAGAGCCCACTACATAGCCAACGCCAACAATAGCATGTTTCCCAGGAAATAAAAATGAGCTTTTAAATAATAAAGGTTCACTTGCGAAATCTCCAAGGCCATAATAAAATAGCAACTCTTCTCTCTCTCTCTTTCTTTCTTTCTCTCTCTCCAACTTTTACTAATTGAAAGCAACACGGGCACCAGCGTTATGTTGAGAACCCGTTTCATAATCCTTTGGTGGTAGTAAAGGTAGTGTTCCGTTATTATCATAAGGGTTATCTATAGAATCCGTTGTTGGAGCTGCTGTTGGGCCGCTATGCTGGTGGTTGCTATTGCCGAAATTATTATTATGAGCTGTGGACGAGGATGCGACATTGACTGCTGAATGAGCGGGCGAGTCGGATGTTGGAGGTGGTGCTGGAAGTTTATGGCTTTTAAGAATAGAAACGGCATTATTGGGCTTTGGTCCGAGGGGTAACGATTTCTCAACATTCAAAATGTCACGCTCCTCCTTCTGCTTTTTATGACGCTTAAACAACCATATGAAAAATAGAGTCATGACTAATACGAAAACAACCGCCCCAACCGATACACCGGCAATACAGGCTGTTTGGCATTTTCCGGCCTCTGACGCTTCAAGACCCCTGCTACCAGGCCCAAAAGACTTGGGGTCGATTTCAGAACCACTGGTCTCGCTTGAGCCGCTCTCTGATCCATTAGAAAAACTGACTTCGGTTACATCGGTGGGAGTTGGGCTTGGGTTCTCGCTTTCAGAAAAATCGCTGAAATCAGTATCCATTGTGGGGGCTCTAAAGGTACCAGAGTCCGAAACGGTCGTCATTTGGCGCCGAAGGATATGGTTGTCGCCGCCTCTATTAACTGGGGTAGCCATATCTCTCTATAATCGCTATTTTATTTGTGACTATCACCGGGGTCGGTAAATATATGTGTATTCTAACTTTAGGCGTCTGAAATTGGATAAAACGCTGGGATTTTTATGGCTGCCGTATCTTACAAGTATCTCCCCTGCTGCAACTATAAATAGCCATTGAACGCGCATAAAATGCAAATGGTAAGCACAACTGGAATACATACATTCTTTCCGAGCCACACTGCATTGTAAGCAGTAGTAGAAATTGCATGTAATCAAATAGACTTGGGTAGAAAGTTGCTAAAATTATCGGCTGTATTACTGCCCAAGACACTTGTTTACAAACATTGAGGTGGAAGGGAATAGTTGATATATAAGGGTGGAATTTAAAGGACAAAAGGAATATACTGCAGAGTTTGAATGGGCACTATCGACAATGCAGTTGCAAGCAGCATGGTGATGTAGACACAGTAGTGCTTCAAATTGGTATAGGAGTGGGAAATATAGGGTGCCGCTGTCCCCAAATACATGGCGCCATATGGAAGATTAATTTTGAAGGGCCAAATTAATATTATCAATGATAAAATAGACTGACCTACTATTAAAGTTAGCCCTTCAAAAACAGCTATTCATATGTGAGGTTATTTTTGAAGGGTGACTATTTGATAAGCACCTGCGATTGCGTCTATAATCATTGGCGGCCACCAAAAGATACCCTTCAAAAATTATTACCCATATGCACGGTGGGTTATGTAAACACAGGAAATAGATGGTGCTTCTAGGATAAAATGCGACGGAAGCCTTGGAACCATCTGGGAATGGTGTATACTGTATTTATGACAGCACTGCTCTGTCGGCGTAGGGAGGTAGAGGCAAAATAAAATAATACTTACAGGCTGAGGAACGGTCTGGTTCTTTTTAACGTGTATCTTCTGCTAAGGTCACTTCAGCAGGACTGTGGTTATGTTGTATATTGACCTCCCTGATGCTTCCGGTATGGAGCCAAGGTGTATGGGGAGGTATTCTAGCTGACAGATATAGCACGGCTAATACAACAAACAAAAAAGCGGAAGCAAAATTTTAGATAAAAGCAACAGCTGTTTGACTGGCCGACTGAGCCCGCAATATTTGCCAAAGCCTTTATAAAGATATGACAGCCCAAGTAAGAGCTAGAAAGTGTAAATAAAGCCGAACTAATAGATATATTAAAAACAGATAGGGAGAGGAAAAGAGAGGCAGGCGAAAATAGAGAAGATGCGAAAATGAGGTGAAGAGATGGGTAGAGAGGAGGGATAGAAACCAAAACACACTATTGCAGTCCATTTTGGCGGAGGGATAGCAATAGCAGCAGCCTCATTCACCTTTCACGCACTTTCTCTGGTCTCTAACCAGTTTCTCGCCAACTTAAATAAAGCAGGTTGCACAAAACCACAACAATTATTGTAAACATGTCGCAACGCAGATCTCACCTCCACTCAATAATAAAAGCCACTCACTGCTTATCTGCATGTTTTGCTGTTTGGCCTGTGACCTTTTCGTCCTGCTATCGATATGTATGCTTTTTCCAGTGCTTGAATTGTCATACTTGTGCCCTTTAAAGCTCATCTACTGGTTGGGCTTTGTTATTAAGCATTCCTTCAAGCATTTGCTTATTCATTCACTTTCTATTCAAAACATCTATAGTGAAACTTAGTAAGCCGCCTGTCCCCTTCTTCACTCCTCATCCAGCAAACATGTCAATAGTAACACTACATGTCTGTCTAGTTTACAGATTTAGCCCAAATACTTTCCATGGATTTTCCTGAAATTCAATACGCAAATACTATTCCAGACTCTCTGCTCAAACACATACCCTTTCCTACTAATACTACAACTACGTCATGCACTTCAAACCCTTTGCTCTATCAATGGTTGTGTGTATGTGGCTTCTGTGTGTAACTGTTCAAAGACAGATATTCGTCACTTCGCTTTTTCTCTTCTTTCGCATAAATGACCCTCCAAAGGCTAAGAGTCCTTTGCGGACTAATATGGCGGCAGATTCTCCTCTCCCTCCACCTATCTTGGCTGAGTATAAACAATGGCAACACAGCTTTACCTCCACATTCCCTCCTGTTATTTCTGTCTATCCAGTCAACTATCAATGCAAAATAATGATCCATCTCTTTGTATCGTATGCGATGTTGCGTCACAGCTTGTCAGATCTTGAAAATCCTCTCTCACCCACCATATTACTTACTTAATGCTCAAAGTGTAATTATGTGAATAATTAGAATTTCTATAGTGAGTTTGGTTCCTGGCTTTTGATTGTTTATACATCTGCATTATACCCCCACCTGATTCCCACCATACAAATAGACTTTACTTGAGTGAGCTTTTACACACACACACACACACACACACACATATATATATACAGATATATATACCTAACAATTGATTCCGAGCAATAGAGGCATGTAAAATTACTAAATCATTATTGGCAATAATAAACTACATAGATGCGATGAAATCCTCAAGATCAAAAATAAATAAACAAACAAACAAACACATAAAATATCCTTAGGAAGTATGTCTAGAATGCTAGTATATAGCTGTCAAATAGACACAAACAGTTCTAGAAACATTCTAATTTAATCATCCATATGGACAAAGTCCAACAACCGCAAAGTATATTTCTTTGCAACTCCAAAAAATTCGCTATATGTTGTTGGTCTCACCGGATCATGCAGAACCTTTTCTAGTTCCGTTTCAAGCTGTTGGGTCCAAAGCCTTTTGGCAATGACAATAGTTTCTTCTAGTCTGGAGTGCAACGTTTCTGCTTCAGTTACCACGCTGTTGCGCATTGATACATCGTCAGCCTTACACATTTCGGCAATGAGCTCAAAGTAGCTATCAAAAATCATCTTGAATGAATCAAATAGCAGCGAAGGCTTGATTGGAACATCCTTCATTGGAATAGACCTCCGACACAACAGGATCAGTCGAAGGAGCTTGACAAGAATGTCTTGGTACACCTCTGGCTTTGGCGTGTAGATGTTCTTTTTGATAGTTCCAATAAAGTGGTCTAGTTGCTTTTTGAAGCGTGGTGCCACTATCGTCACTGTTTGGCGATACAAGATTCGACCAAGGCTGTATCCAGCAAAAGCATTTATTCCAGAAATAACATAGTTGGTGTTTTGCGTCTCTGGCGTCCACCACCATTGGGCGTTTATCAAGTATGTATCAAATTCTCGCCCATGGATCAGTGCATTGAGATAAAGACGCACAGCACCAGCTGAAAACGTAGTTGTTGCGGGGAAGTCGGGATGGATTCCTCTCATGATCTGGCGCAAGGTCAGTGATTCATTTTCAGGAACTGCATTTCCATTTGGAGAGAATCTTCGTCTATTTCCAGATGACGATGATATTGTGCTTCCAGGGCTAGTTGATGTCATGGTTGGCGAAAATTGGGAGTAACTCTTTAGGTTCCTAATTTTCCCGCTATGTTCGTTCATAAGTTTGATGATGCTCTGGGCCACCTGTGCCTGATCTCCACTTTGAAGAACAGTGTTCTGGACGTCAATTTCCAGTTGAACCATCTCAACAAGTATCGATGGATTGACTTCGAGGCATGCACGCACTCGATCACGGACTTGTGCCACATCTATCTTTTCAAGGAGCCCCAGCTTCTCTTCTTTGTTCTCACTAACCTCGCCATTGGCTTGTGGAGCTGGCGCTGTTGGTGTGTTGTCTGGATCAAATATAGTGGGGAATAGAAGGACATGAACAAGTGCGTTGAGGTTTGCACACTGGATCTTGCTAAACGATCCTTCATCCATTTCATCCGCCGCAATTTCGCCATCTTCAAACTTCTGGGCTTTAGCCTGAAGTTCCAAGTATGTTCTGCACATGGTAAGTCCCATACGTAAACCACATAGACAATCGTGAGGTAAGACTACTTTGACAATGTTCTTCAAGAGATTTACATCATATAAATTTGGGCAAATTCTGATATATTGGGCCAGCTGTGGCTGTCTCTCAACAAGCTTTTGCCAAGCATCGGGGTCTTTATTCATAGCACCATCTCCACTATTTCCTTGTTGTGAATTTGGCCCTGAGTCATTGGCCATTTTAATGAGATCCTCGAGCCTTAATCGGAGTTTGACCATATTTAAATATGTAAGCGCTTTCCAGATGTTTTTGTCCTTTTCTACCTTTTCATCCAGTTGATATCCAGGTGGCAGTCCGTATCCAAAGACCTGCAAATCATCCAAGACTTCTTCCAAAGCAGCCACCATGTTGCTATCCATCTTCCCATCGCTTCCATTGTTCTCACTAATAGCCATACCCAAGGGTGCAAGCAGATCAGGTCGACCGGAAAGAGATAGTCTAGCAGAGAACCTGCTCATAGAGGATTGATTAGGTGTGGAACCACTGGCAACACTACCAAATGGGCCATTGTTCTTGGGCATAGGTGCCAAAGTCCATTCGTCAAAAGGTATCGATGGCTTAACCCTGAAGAGGTCACAAAGGTCGCGAATTTCGCTTGCCAATGACATCACCCGAGTAGCTGGGTCTTGGCCACCTGGGTGCTTTTCTAGATATCTATTGACCACAGACAAGAGTCCCTTAGACGCGCTGCTGATGTCGCGACCATAGATCTTCGACTCAAGGGCATATTCCTCTGGGTGAGTTTCTTTGGAAAACCTGTGTGTTGTGAGATGCTCGTTTGAGCTGTGAGTCATTCGATATGCATATAGGTCTCCACAACTGGAAAGACTGTATAATACTTCTGGTTGACTTGATGTTGTTGCAATAGATACAATGGCACCAAAGTCTTTTCCAGCTGTCCAGTCAGCGATGGTACGTGACTCGAGACGGTGTCCTGTTTTTAGAGCTGCTATATGTTTGTGACTTTGACTAGTTTGGTCAACACCAAAACCAGCATCATTATTATTGGCAGATGACAGTGAGTGTAGCTGCCACCTATGGTCGCTTGTTCCTGTCGAGATCTGATCAAAGTACATTTTGCTCCAGCATATGGAAGTTATAGATCCACGGTGAGGCTGATGGCAAATCTTTCCAACCGGCGCGCCATTTGGTCCTGGTGCATATCTCAAATCCCAAAGATGCACTTCACCTTCATCAGTGGCAGCTGATAGCCAATAAGGAAGAAATGGAGACCAAGCGACATCGTTAATTGATGCCACTCCATGGCCTACTGTGCTACTTCCAACCATTCCACTACTTATTCCCGGAACACTTTCTGACGAGGCACGCCATACCACAGCACGCCCGTGCTTCCGAAGGTCCAATACACTGACTCCACCATCAACACCACCAGTTGCGATCATGCTTGCTGGTGAATGGGGATTCCAAGAGGCATGAAAGACTGGCTGCACTGAAACCTTTTCGGATCTTAGCGCGCGTTGTCTATTATTGGCATCAAATATATTGACCACGCCATACAGACATGACAAAAACAAAGAAGAATCGGATGCAACGGTTTGTGGCGGCCAGGCTAGATTGGGATTCCCACCAACATTGCTTCCAGCAAATGGTGGTGAAAATTCAACACAATGGATTCTTCTTGTTGGGATGTGATGTCCTGGGACAGCAGAATCCATTCCACGCGCCGATTTGTTCCGATAGGCACCAAGGCATTGAACAATTCCTGCACCTTCACTCTCGCCATTTCCTGAATCTATTCCAAGAAGCCGATGTCTATCGACTTTATACAAAATCGAAGTACCTCTTTCTGTGCCTGTTATTAGTAAATCATTTTTGAATGACAGCGAATATATGGGGAATTTGCTAGCAAATGACGCAGGAGCCATAAAGTTTGGTAAGCCATCTCGATTCTGACCATCTTCAAATAATGCGCTAACAAAATAAAGATTTGTATCGTAGCTGCCAGATCCTACGGCTATTAGTGGTAAATCCTATGTGCAGGTATTATTTAGTATACAGCAGTAGAGGAATTTAGCCTATAATATAAATTGGTATTTTGTGTGAGCCTCGTCAAAAGGAATTGCATTGACGACTTACATCGGATATCACCATCGACGTAGTGAAGCGGTTGTTATCTTGTATTCGAAGACTAGTATGCTTTAACCCCCTATAAAGTTTGCAAAATGGATATACAAGTGTGTTCGTGTTACTAGGCATTCTTTGGGAGCCCGAATCCTCATGGAATTATAAAAGTGATATTACACACAAAACATGTCTACATATCCTTGTTATACCTAACATAGAAGCAGAGCATGGTCAATATAATATATCATTCTTGACTTACTCTGGGTTGAATTTCTCGCTAGTTATATATTTTTTACGCCATTTACTCAAGGAATCTCCATTAGGACCAAACCCACCAGAGAAGTTTGAATTGAAGGCATTCTGTATATAGGAACTGCTATGCCGCAAAATAAGGTTTGACGAGGCATCGCTTAAATGACTGTAACGCTGAACAAGGTCTGTACTGCTGCTACTTCTGTTATTATTACCATTACTATTATTGCTGTTGTTGGTATTAAACCCAGAACCGAATGAAACCCTATCTTCTGGGCTCATCACTCTGGTCATTGTTCAAATTGAATATTCGAGATGCAAACCAAGTAAATCTGTTTGTGGAGAATAAAAAAGTACACGATAGTAACGACCAAGGTATCTCTCAAGTACTTTACAAGCTTTATAAAAGGAGATGAAGGAATAAAGGTGTATGTGAGTAATATATATATATATATTTGTCCTGAAAATGAGAAAATAAAACAAAAAGTGTCAAGTATGCAAGAAACAAGAAGCACCACTATAATCAAACGTGGGAGTATGCGAATGGAGTACAGAAAGCGTGTTCTAAATTCTATGATTGTTCTCATAGTTTAATAAGAAACACAAAAGTGGTATGTACGTATCTCTTTCTATGGTTTGATTTTGGATTGTTCCATTCCATGCATGATCTGGTTCTGATAAACTTCAATTTAAGATCTCACAATGCTGTAACAAAAGGCAGCCATTGAGTGCAAACCAAAGTTTGCGAGCATTAACAATTTTTCGCCATCGTGGAGTAAATTAGCGATCGACTCTAACAAATTGGGCAGGCAATGTCCCTTTATAGTGCTTTTATAGATGATGTGCTGCTCATAGTTTATCCCAAGGTTAGAGGTATATTCAAACAGCCTCTTTGGATTTGACTCTAGAGTAAGTTGGGAGAAACATTGTGCATCATTCCAAAAATAGAAAACCATACCAAAATATTTTAATCTCATTTATAATGGACACCATCACAAATGCAATATCTCAAGTAGACGGGATTTTATTATTGACAATGTGACTTTTGTGGGTTGAAGGACACAAAATAGTAATAGGATATATATGTATATATATCCTATTTTGCTCATATCAATATGCTACAAAAGCAGCTTTGTATAACTTGTGAACAGAATTTGGTGCCATGTTTTCCAAGAGCTTATAAATTACAGCCATCATCTCTCTAAATATAAACACATACGTATGTATGTTGTGGTATTTCTTCAGGTTTGTCCATTATTTCGTCTTGAGATCAGTTATCTTGTGTGTCTTTGAATGGAATGGCGACCAGATACCACGAACACTTGGTGTATCAGAAACAGTTGGCTTCTTCCATAATCTGTTTTTGTTGCCAGAGAAATTCTTGAGCTTTTCGGTAGCAACTGATATTTCTTCTGGAGTTCTCTTGCGCATGCACATGACTCTATTTAATCCGTTGACTAAAATACAATTTAGCATTAGTGTCTTTCATTATCAAAATCATGTATATATATATATATATATA